>PVJN01029114.1:0-26687 GCA_004026805.1 Lasiurus borealis | reverse complement strand
GAGAGGAAGGGGCGGTGGAGAAGAGAAGGGTGGGTGTCTTTGGAGACAGAGAGGAAGGGGCGGTGGAGAGGAGAAGGGTGGGTGTCTTCGGAGACAGAGAGGAAGGGGCGGTGGAGAGGAGAGGATGGAAGGGAAGGGATGGAGGGCCAGGAACCGCTGGGTGAGCCGCTCTGCCGGCGGGGGCTCGGGTTAAGCAGAGGCGCGTCCGGTCGCTGCGTCAGGCTGCACCAGCGCTCCCTCCGGGGCGCGATGCTACGTTGGTGGCCGCCTCCGGGACGCCGCGCAGGCTTTTCCTGCACCGGGCGCTGTTCGAGCACGCAGAGACCCGAGCCTCCCGACCCTGACATACTTCTGGGTGGCTTCCAGGGCACAGGGCCAAGGCGGGGAGCAGGGGCATGGGGTTCGGAGCCCGGATGCTGGCGGTGCATGTGATTTCCAAACGCGATCGTGGTAGCATTTCCCTGCTGACCGGCCTGCGTGTGGGGACACAGAGTTAGTACCTGCGCAGGCGGCTTTGAATAAAATCACTGGGACCTTCTGCAGGAGGTGAAAGAAGTGCGTGTTTATTGTATCGCAAACTGCCTTTGTGGAAGCTAATTCAGGATGCTAATGCTATCTGCTGACCTTTCCACACGAAAGACCCCTGACTGCACGGAGAATCGGCCGGTGCTGTGGTTGGCTGATGGGCGACACTCCCAGAATCAGGTGGCTTGTCTTATTTCGGCTGAAGTTCTTAAAAATATTATCCGTTATTAAACAACAGACATGAGTCTGTGTTTTCCTATTTCATGAATTTATCCAAGCGTCGACCTGGATTTTAAAATGCTCTTCGTAAAGTTATCATTTAATTCAATGACAACTCATTCCCACTTCTCGGCTGGCAGAATTGTGAGTATCTCTTCGAGCCTATAACTGCCTGTAGCTGCTTCCCATAAAAGCCATCAGGATGGACACCACGTGATAAAACAGCCTTCCGCTCAATACCGAAGTGCATTCACACCCTCGGATGAGGTTTCTGTAAGGGAGTCACACGATTTTGTCATTACGTAGAAATATATGCGTTTCTGACCCAGAAAAGAAAAGTGCCTGGAGTTTTGTACAAACATCCAATCCTTGGGGCAGACCGGGTTGTTTCTCCGTGTGTCCCCACTGGGGAGAGATGAACAGAAGCTGACAACATGTGACATTGAGGTGTCAGGCGGGTGAGCGGAACCCTTTGAGATGCAGAATTATTGGTCAGGCGACACGGCTCCTGCCCGGCTCTCAGGCAGGGCTAGGCCCTCTCAGGCCTGCGAAGCCCCACTTCCTGTTGCTCCCCTTGCTTCTGACACTCAGCGTGCTCCTGTTAAAGGGCCCGCGAACCTCTCCTCCGGAGCCACAGCGACATGGGGTGGGACATGGCCACAGGGTGCGGTCAGCCTCCAGCCTGAACACTCGGGACTGAAGGCCAGTTACTCCTAGAATTCTTTCAGTTTGGTCTCTACCTCATTTCCATGTAAAATGCATGACATGTCTAATGCTAAGTATATAATATATAGTACAATACCTACAATCTAACAGCTGACTCACCAAAAACAGGTCACCCCGATTTATGTAGGTATCTGACCCAAAGAGAGTTTAGCACTTCAACATTTTGAAAAGAGAAAAAAAAATCAACACATAAATGAGCCAACAAAAAATAATTTTTTTTCCAATAATTCTAAACTCGCTATATTTTTATGGTCTTCAAGGTCTTTATGATGGTGCAGTTCTGTCAGAAGATAAATGCATGCAATTAGCTAAGAGTCATTTTTCAGATACTCTTTTTTTGGAGTATCTATTTTTTTGGGGGGGGGGTTTGCATTAGTTAATACAATTTCTGGTCATTATCAAAGTCACTGTTTTTAGATTTTGGTGAGGTGTGTAAATAAATAAATTATCGGTTGTGCGAGTCTATACTGAGTGTTATAAGAAGTCAGGAGGGAGAAGATATTTTGGGGCCATATTTCTTCGCCATCACTGTTTACTTAGAGACCCGTGAGTGACATTCTAATCCAGTGGTTCTCAACCTTCCTAAGGCCATGACCCTTTAAGACAGCTCCTCATGTGGTGGTGACCCCCAACCACAAAATTATTTCTGTGGCTACTTCATCGCTGTAATCTTGCTACTGTTATGAACTGTCATGTAAATATCTGATAGGCAGGATGTACTTTCGTTGTTACAAATTGAACATAATTAAAGCATAGTGATTAATCACAAAAACAATATGTAATTATATATTGTGAAATATTTATTTCTAATTACAAATAAATGAAATTTTGTCTTGAATCGTGGAGTAGCATGGGTAACAGTCTTCCTAGGACAACAATAAACTACATTGCTACACTTTGCTACACCGAGGAGCTGTGTGTGGGTTCCTAAGACCATGGGAAATAGGTGTTTTCCGATGGTCTTAGGCAACCCCTGTGAAAGGGTCGTTCAACCCCCAAAGGGGTCTCCACCCACAGGTTGAGAACTGCTGATCTAATCGGATATGCAAATCATTAGTTCCGTTGTTATTTTTTTTTCCGGTACAATGGACAGTCTATTACCTTTTTGGGAATCACTGCCTCTTAATATTTTTATAACCATCGCCCATGCAAGGTTTCTTCCTAACCCAGGAGAAATGAAATTGTACTCAGACGATTCCCAAACCGCATGCGTTTGTGAGCCAGGGCGCCCGGTTTTACCTGTAAAGGGAGGCACATTTCAGGGTGCCCGATATGGCAGTTTTCAGAGTGGCTCAGGCGTATCAGGAAAGAAACTTGTACACCTCATGGCAGTTATTTAATTGTGATAAAAAATACTGGCCAGCTTCTCCAATCCAACTTTCCTTTCTCCCCCTTCCTCGCACTTGGCTTCCCTTTAACTTGGATGTGCTCCACGGGACAAAAGAGCTCATTTTTAACAAGTTGTCCTTCGTGTACACAGCAGACGGGAAGCGCTTTTTTAAAGTTCCGTGGGCGAGAAGACAGGTGCGTCTCCGCTGGCCCGACGCCCGGCCTGGGCCTGGCACTGAAAGGGTGATGCCCGGGCCAGACCCCGGGGGCAGGATCACCGGCGGGGAGGGCGGACGCCAGCACGGAGGAAACACGTTTGAAGTGGCAGAGCTAATCATGCAGAAGGGATTTGCCGTGTTCTCTCCGGCGCAGAGAGAGCCGCGCGCCGCGCCCTGGGCAGCGCGGAGCCGGGTCGGTTTACTGCGCAAAGCCCGCTGCAGGCTCCACTTCAAATGGCCTTTCATCCCGCGGGGCTGAGACCCGGATTTAGCCGATCGCTTACACTCCCCAACGGGCAAAGCCAAGTGGACAATTCAATTAGGACGCATCCGTCTGTGTTATTGCTTTTGCTTTTTTTTTTTAAAAAAAAAAACAGTTTCAGATAATCAGCTTGTAACTGGATCTGGAGATTTCTGCCCCCTCCCCCATGAAGCCTAAATACTTGGCTGTTCACGGCCTCTCTCTCTCTCTCTCTCTCTCTCTCTTTTTTTAATGTTTTTAAGTGTAATCCGTCAGAATCCACCGGTCGGTCACCTTTAAAAAGCTCAGTGTTGGTTTTGCTTGATTCCCTTCCATTATAGTTTTGGCTTTTAAAAATGAAAGACTTCCCTCTGAAACAGGCGCAAGCTGGCTTTACAGAAACACAGCCTGTGAAGAGCGAGAGAACGCTCCCGGTTTGGCACCGAAGAGATGCGCCCTGGGCACGTTGTTAGCCTGAGCCTGGGAGTCTCCACCTACAGAGAGATGCTCCTCCCTCGGTTGGACCGGCGGCGGGATGTGCATGCATTTTTGGAAACGGTTCCATCTGCGGGAGCAATCGCACACATGGTTTGGCTGGGCACAGGGAGTACACACAGGCCCCAGACTCAGAGCCAGGCTCCCGGCCCACCTTCCTTCCTGGCTGCGGGCCAGAGGAGACTGTGCTGATGGAGAACGAAGCGAGAGGGCACTTTCATTAGCGCCCCCAGATCCGGCCATGGGGCAGCCGTGGCTCAGAGCCGCCCGCTGTACTGGGTCCATCTGGTGGGCGCCTCCGGCCACAGTTCATATTAATCACGGTGCCCATCATCGATCGCATTCCCGATACAGTGGTACCTCGAGATACGAGTGCCCTAACAGACGAGACTTTTGAGATTCGAGCCATCGAGCGAGCAAGCGATTTTTGCTTTGAAATACGAGCAACAGTTGAGATAGGAGTCATCGCGAGGATCGGTCGGCTGCACACGACCCACCAGTTTACCGCGACTCGAGCGTCTCATAGTTTCCCACGCCTCAAGGTTACGGAACGAATTAAACTCGTATCTCGAGGTACCACTGTGCCAGGGAAGTGGGATGGGCCCATTCTTGCCAGCTGAGGCAGAATGGAGAGGAAGACACGATCACGTGTCATTGTGAGTTCAGTTCCCGATACCCGTGCGGTCCCTGCCTCGGGCACATAGGGAGGGAGGTGTACAGGTTGATGTCCGTGGCAGCAGCTCTCCGGACCAGAGGCTGGGCTCCCGGATGCTCTGCAGGGAGCGGACCTCGTGGCGCTGACACTTGCTCCCGGGACGCGGCAGAAGCCGGCCTGGAGCGATTTCCTTGGCTTCGGGGGTGCGAGGGGAGGCGGGCGGGCGGTGTTCTCCTGCTTCCCCTCAGCCAGTGCAGGGCGGCCAGGCAAGGTCCGCTTAGAATGGTGGCCTTGGGCAAAGGACAGAGTGGAAGATGCAACTCAGGCAAAACTGAGAATGAAGCCGAAATGAAGCCGAAACCGGTGTGGTGCAGTGGATAGAGCATCGGCCTACAGACTGAAAGGTCCCAGGTTCGATTCCAGTCAAGGGCATGGACCTTGGTGGTGGGCACATCCCCAGTGAGGGGTGTGCAAGAGTCGGCTGATGGATGTCTCTCTCTCATCGATGTTTCTAACTCTCTATCCCTCTTCCTTCCTCTCTGTAAAAAAAATCAATAAAATATATTTAAAAAGAAATGAGAATGAAGATTTTAGAGATGAGGTGTTCCTTGTAAATAAAAGTGTAGAATCATTATTTTTTTAAATATATATATATATATATATATATATATATTTCTTTATTGATTTCAGAGAGGAAGGGAAAAGGATAGAGAAATGGAAACATCAATGATGACAGAGAGAATCATGGATCGGCTGCCTCCTGCACACTCCCCACTGGGGAATGAGCCGGCAACCCAGGCATATGTCCTTGGCCGGAATCGAACCTGGGACCCTTCAGTCTGCAGGCTGATGTTCTATTCATTGAGCCAAGCCGCCCTCCCCACTTAACTCTGAGATTCATTAGTCTGTTCCATGTTTGCATGCCCCTGATTCTGTTCTATTTATCAGTTTATTTTGTTCATTAAATTCCTAGTTCATTTAGATTTTTACACTCAATATTTGATAGATATTATTTATTGCCACTTTATTGTTCACATATTCTTCTTCTTCTTCAGAAGAAAAAATACCCAATCGGAAAAGCAAAAAAAAAAAAAAGAATCCAAAAATATGAGGCGAGTGTAACACATCTTTGGGACAACTTCAAGCATACCAACATCAGAATTGTGGTGGTGCTAGAAGGGGAAGAGAGAGAGCGAGATACTGAAAACCTATTTGAAGAAATAATGACAGAAAAATTCCCCCACCTGGGGAAAGAAATAGACTTACAAGTCCAGGAAGCACAGAGTCTCAAACAAGAGGAACCCAAAGATGCCCACACCAAGACACACACAATTAAAATGCCAAGAGCAAGAGACCAAGAGAGAATATTAAAAGCAGCAAGAGAAAAGCAGTGAGTTATCTTCCAGGGAGCACCTATACGACTGTCAGCTGATTTCTCAACAGAAACGATGCAGGCCAGAAGGGGGTGGCAAGAAATATTCAACGTGATGAAGAGCAAGAACCTACAACCAAGATTACTCTACCCAGCAAAGCTATCATTCCGAATTGGAGGTTAGATAAACAGCTTCACAGACAAGAAAAGCTAAAGGAGTTCATCACCACCAAACCAGTGAAATATTATATGAAATAGAGAAGGGTCTTCTCAGAAGTCTGTTTTACTGCAAGCATTTCAGTGTCTCATGTACTTCAGTGTTTCTTTCAATTATTTGTGGTTTAAGAATCACTACAACGACAATGTTATGTGGAACAAAAGTACAAATAAGATGACATAATAGATGTAAAAGTGCTTGTAAAAGTTAAAATTGCTAAGTAAATGTGAAGTACTGGTATTAAGTTACTATTGTGTAACAACAAATTCACTTAATTGAAAAATCTTTATTATGTAGAGTGTGAGACATGGCCTCCCTTTTCTCCCCATTATGTTCATACTCAAACATAATCTGAGCGTTCTCATCATGAGTAATATTTTTTAAGTACCTTCTTATGTAGCCTGGTTGACAGTTTACATTTTATCTCACCTCCGCCAAGCTTCATAAGGCTTTAGCATTCAGTGTGTGTGTGTGTGTGTGTGTGTGTGTGTGTGTGTGCATGCATGTATCCTCAAAAAGCAATCTCTACTGTAGCACATACTTTGTGATGGGATAAGCTAATCATGACAGGTTAATACTCTTGAGTGAGTGTCCAAAGAAGTTACATCTCCAGGCTTAGCAAGCATCAAACAAGTTACGAAAGCATTTCGCTTCCTAACCTCCGTGGCTAAGATGGTTGACTTTCATAACAGTTTAATTACACTAAAAATTGCACATACCCCTTCCCAAAGAAAGGAATCCAGGAAAGAAGAGAGCAGCAAGGGAAGGCATTTGGGGGTGATCAAGCCTGCAGGCAAGGGCGGTTAGGGGTGACCAGGCTGGTAGAGGAGGGAAGTTGGGGGTGACTGGGCATGCAGGGAAGGGCAGTTTTGGGGGGACCCATACTGCAGGGAAGAGCAGTTGAAGGGGACCAGGCCTGCAGGGGAGGGCAGTTAGGGGTGACCAGGCCTCCAAGGGAGGGCAGTTATAGGGTGTGATCAGGCTGGCAGGCAGAAGCAGTTAGGGGCAATCAGAAAGACAGGCAGGTGAGCAGTTGGGAGCCAGCAGTTTTGGATTGTGAGAGGGATGTCCGGCTGCCCATTTAGGCCCGATCCTACCAGGATCCCTCGAGGGGTCCCAGATTGGAGTGGGTACAGGCTGGGCTGAGGGACAGACCCCCCCACTCCTGCCCCACGCACGAATCTGTGCACCCGGCTTCCAGCTGTAAATAATGCTGCAGTGAACACAGGGGCGCATACATCCTTTTGAACTGGTGATTCGAGATTCTTCCGATATATTCCCAGAAGTGGGATTGCTGGGTCAAAAGGCAGTTCCATTTTTAATTTTTTTTGAGGAAACTCCACACTTTTTTTTTTTTACAGCGTCTTTACCAGTCTGCATTCCCACCCACATTGCACAAGGGTTCTCTATTCTCCACACCCTCAATCACACTTATTGTTTATTGATTTATGATGCTACCCATTCTGGCAGGGGCGAGGCGATTATCTTATTGTGGTTTTAATTTGCATCTCTCTGATGATTAGTGACTTTGAGCATTTGGCCATCTGTGTGTCCTCTTTGGAAAAGTATGCATGCGGGCCCTTTGCCCGTTTTTTAATTGAATTGCTTGTCTTCCTGGTGTCGGACTGCGTAATATTCTTTAGATATTTGGGGAATTAACCCCTTCTCAGACATAGCACTGGTAAATACGCTCTCCCACTCGGGGGGTGGCCTTCCATGTTGCTGATGGTTTCCTTGGCTGTGCAAAGCTCTGTAGTTTGATGTCATCCCGTTTGTTCATTTTTTTCCCCCGAGTTTCCTTGCCCTCGGAGAACAACAAAATATCTTTATTAAATGCTTCATGGAACATGTTTAGCCTCAGCTGTAAAATTAATAGTCCTTAATAATCAAATAAAAAATAGAGTAGCTTCTTCGGAGGACATCCTATTTGCCTATCCCTTCCCATTTTTCTAAAAAATATATTTCATTGATTTTTTACAGAGAGGAAGGGAGAGAGAGAGAAAGTCAGAAACATCGATGAGAGAGAGATACCGATCAACCGCCTCCTGCACGCCCCACTGCGGAGATGTCCCCGCAAGCAAGGTACATACCCCCAACCGGAATCGAACCCAGGACCTTTCAGTCTGCAAGCCGACGCTCTATCCAATGAGCCAAACCGGTCTTGGCCCCTTCTCATTTTTGTGAGAACAGAAATTTCCAGTGAAATTTGAGGAAAGGAGGGATCAGTTCTATACAGAAAGCTGGAAAGAGAGAATAATAAGGACATACTAATTTATGGGGCATTAGAAAAGGGAGCAGAGAAATGGCTAATGGCACTGTTTCGTAACTTCTTGTCGAAACTCGGTAAAATCGTTTCTCCCCTGGAAGGGAGGTATTCAGCGAAGCGTGTGTGTGTGTATGTGTGTGTGTGTGTGTGTGCAGGTAATTTATAACCAGAGGAAAAGGGGAGCTGGGAATAACAGGACTGGGTGCTTAGACCCACAGAGAACTTAGCGGAGAAAAACATTTTTGGCTCCGGATGTCTGGACTAGCGGATACTACCGCACTGACATGGAAATGTTGGCCCTCACCCCTGAGTTTCAGCTGAGCAGCGAGCCGCGCCCGCCGCTGGCTGCGACACTGCCTGTAAGTGCTCGTGTCTGGGAGGCTGAGACTGTCCAGGGCCACAGCAGAGAAAGGAAGCAGAGAACCAACAGCGGCAAGCACACGGCCGCCTTCCGTCTCCCTCCGGGAGCCGGCGCTGACTGGGCTCTGTCCACGGCGAACCCCAGAGTGCTCCCCTCTTCGTGGGGTTTCTAACCGCCCTGGTCCTGCAGCCAGTGGAACGCCTGACTACCGCGCTCAGGAGAAGAGGGTGAGTGTGCTGAGCCTCAGTGAGAGGCCGCAGCGGACCTGGCTGTGCTTTCTTCTTGAATTTGTTCTGCGGCCATTATCCGACAGCCAAAGGGTCCCGCCTCCCGGGAAGGCAGGTGAGGGCCTCCCCTCCCCTCCCCCTGGAGGACCAGGTGGGTGAGCGGGGAGCAGAGCTTCGGCCGGGCGCCTGGGTGACCACAGAGCAGGAGGGCGTGGCCGGGAAGCGGGGAAGTGCCGAGCGCCTGTGGTTGACACGATGAGTGACACGCGTCGGGGTTCCCGGTGGCCTGTCCGGGAGGAACACATTTGCTTTGAGGCCCCGAAGGCAGGGGGGGAGCCCGAGAAAACAGCCACCGGGTGGGGGGGCAGGTGGGCAGGTGGCAGAGACTGAATTCCGGCTTTTACTTGGTGACGTTACGCAGACCCGTGGGTCTGCCCCTGGCCAGGGTTCCTGTCCTGAGAATGTTTTTATTTTATTTTTTAAAATAAACATGTTATTGCTTGTTTTGTTTTATTTTTTTAAATATATTTTATTGGTTTTTTTACAGAGAGGAAGGGAGAGGGACAGAGAGTTAGAAACATCGATGAGAGAGAGACACGGATCAGCCACCTCCTGCACGCCCCCTACTGGGGATGCGCCCGCCACCAAGGTCCATGCCCTTGACTGGAAGTGAACCTGGGACCTTTCAGTCCTCAGGCTGATGCTCCATCCACTGAGCCACACCGGTTTTGGCCTGAGAATGCCATTTTGTTCTTTCACGGCTGCAAACGAGTGAGATGGACGCACGTGACCTCCAGGGCAGGTTGAAGACATTCTGCTGCTGCTGATGAGGCGGCGTGCCTCCTCCATGAAGCATCCGGTGACTGTGGGACCTTTGCCTTCTTCCCCCTCCCCTTCCCCTGCTCTGTCTTTCCTTCCTTCCTTTCTGCGACCCCCTTTCCTGGAGCTGAGCAGCATGTGGGGCCTGGGGTGCAGGGTGGGCGGGGTGCAGGGGTGCCACTCACACTGGCATGCACGGAGACATGTGTGTTGGGACATTTACGTGGACACACGTGCAGGAGGCAGAGGGCAGCACGGCGTTTGGTTCCTAAAGTACCGGCCCCGGCAGTGCGCCTGCAGCCGGAAGGAAAGGTGTCCTCCTTCCCCAGCAGCGCCCGGCCGAGCTGGGTCAGCAGGGGCCCAGCCTGACTGGAGGCGGCCCTCCCTGCCTGGGCCACCTCCCCGAGGCCGTCTGAGGACACGAGGACTCACGGGCACTGCAGAGTGCACTTCTGCTTCTGGAAGAGACCAGCCTGGGGGGAGTCGGAAGTGGTGTCCAGTCTGAAGGGGTAGATCTCATGCAAGTTTTTACATCCCTTTAAGAGGATAGTGTCTTTAATGCAGCGGTTCTCAACCTTCCTAAGGCCGTGGCCCTTTAAGACAGCTCCTCATGTGGTGGTGACCCCCAAACATAAAATTATTTCCATTGCTACTTCATTACTGTCATCTTGCTACTGTGGTGAACTGTCATGTAAATATCTGATAGGCAGGATGTATTTTCGTTGTTACAAATTGAACATCATTAAAGCATAGGGATTAATCATAAAAACAATATGTAATTATATATTGTGAAATATTTATTTCTAATGACAAATAAATGAAATTTTGTCTTGAATCGTGGTGTAGCATGGGCAACGGTCTTCCTATGACAACAGTAAACGACATGGTTACACTTTGCTGCACCGAGGAGCGGTGTGTTGCTTCCTAAGACCATGGGAAATAGGTGTTTTTCCGCTGGTCTTAGGCGACCCCTGTGAAAGGGTCATTCGACCCCTCAAAGGGGTCGCGACCCACAGGTTGAGAACCACTACTTTAATGCTTTCAATGTTCCCAACGCCTCTCCTTCCACGCATGCTCTGAAGACACTGTTCCCTAAGATAATTCTGTTTGTAGCCGGCGTGTCCACGCGGGGAGGCGATATCGAGGCGGGGCCGGGGCATGCTGGGACAGAAAGGCCTTCGGAGAAGGCGGAGAGAAACGTGCTCGCTGAGGGTAAACCGTAAATCAAGGTCTGACTCAGCAAAGCAGCTCCTTCTGACAGCATCCTGCAAAGCGAGCCCAGCCCGGCCTGCCTGCAGCCTGGCACACGCACCCACAGGCCTCCACCAGGGAGGTGTCCATCGGGGGGACCCGCCCCCGGCGGGAGGGGGCACACAGGCCTCTCGGGAAAGGCCACACCCCTGGTCCTTCCCGGGTCACTGCAGAGCCTCCTGAGGGCGTCTTCCGGGCTCCCGCGCCCTGTCCCCTAAAGTCCCCAGCGCCCCTTTAACGACGGAAATGGGACGATGTCAGGCCGTGCCAGAGCGCCTGTGGCTTTCCGTGTGGGCAGAACGCCAGACGCTGGCCGCCAGTTCCACGTGGTGGGTTCCTGTCCGCCTCGCTCAGCACCCTGCCCCCTCCTCTCCTCCTCCAGACACCCCGGCCCTCTGCCTTCTGGAACCATCCCCTGCCCACGAGGGGCCTTGGTCCCAGCTGTGCCGCCTCCTGGAAGGCTCCTCCCAGCAGACACTTCCTGGAGCTGCCCCTTTAACAGCCATTTCCCCAAGACAGCGTCTGCACACATGGGGGCAGCAAGCCAGCTCCTCCTGGGGACACGGAGGCAGTGTCACCCGCAGCAGTTTCAGGCCTTCACTGTTCTCCGGCTTTCACGCGTGCGGTCACTTGGGGTGGACCCTGGCCAGCCCTGGGAAGGCGGCAGCTGGTGGCCTGGGCTCACGGAGTTCGGGGGCTGGAGCTGAGGGCCGAGGCGGCGGTGGCCACGGATGGGCACTGCCAGGCGCACGGGGAGAGGAGGCTGAGCAGACGGCGGCTTCCCCCAGTGGAAGGGCCAGCATCTCCCCCCGGGAGGCCCGCTGAGACTCCCAGACCCCTGCCCAAAGGACAGCAGCCAAGGAGCCTGGGCAGCCGAGCGAACGTGACCTCGGCCCTCGGATGCTCTCCTCCGGCCTCCGTCTACGGGCGTCCAGGCCCTTCACAGAGTTCCAAACGCATCTGAACCCCGTCCAGACGTCCTCGCTGGAACCCCCTCCCCTAGGCGGGTCTTGGATGCCCCCACTACCCCCTCCCCCTCCTCCGGCGCCGGGCAGGCCTGCGGCCTCCCGCCTCGCCCTCCCTCACCCCGGCGGGTGGCGTCGAGGGACAGAGAGGCCTCCTTCCAGCTTCGCTCAAAACCTGTCTCGTCCTCCTTGTCATTCTGACTGCGAATTCCGTCTCGGCGGAGATTAAAGACGGCACCGGGCGGACGTTACCATTGCAAGCAGAGGATGGTGCGTAATTGCTGGCTAATCCCCGTGTCTGCCCAGCCGGCCCCCTGCGGGGGTGTCAGGGCACAGAGGTGGCCTCCTCATGGCCAGGGCGTCGGATCAGCACGGGATTTAGGGAGCCCCCACGACTCAAAGCGCCCCCATTCTTCCCTGACAGCTCTTCCCGCCGAACCCGCCGCCGGAGCCAAGAGGAACGCGCCTGTCCCGGGTGCGTCTTTGTTCCCGGGTTTAACTTCTTCACCCGCTTCCTGCCGCCGCCTCCGCCTCCAGGACCGTCTGCAGCCCCGACGCCACCGCCTTCCCCACCCAGATTCCGAAAAGCGGAATTGAGGGAGGCCGGGGGCTCCAGATCGGCCCGCGTTCAGATGGCTTTCAACCAGCGGTTCTCAACCTTTTTAATGCCGTGACCTTTTAACACAGCTCCTCATGGGGTGGTGACCCCCAACCTTAAAATTATGTTCGTTGCTACTTCATCACTGTCATTTTGCTACTGTGAATGAATCATCATGTAAATATCTGTTTTCCGATGGTCTTAGGTGACCTTGCTAGCAGTTTTCAACCTGTGGATCATGACCCACCAGTTGAGAATCGCTGCTGTAGAGCCTGAGACCATCAGAAAACACAGTTTAAACACATTCATATTCCGCAAAAAAAAGGCTTTTTTTTTTCTTTTCTGAAAAGCTTTGTCTTTAATTGTTTCTTGGTGGGATTTACTTTTCTTTATTAAACTCAACGTGTATTTTGGAGGTCAGAATGATTCTAATGATATGTATGCACCCATAGACCTGTTCCTTTGATTATTTAATATTATGTAGCAGAAAAGCATAGCTGCTCGAAAAATGGAAAGCTGTGTTGGCATTTACAATTGTATTTCATGTGTTATATTTAAATCAAGGGATGTTATTGACGCCTTCAAGAGGCATTTTAAGGAGAAATCTATCTGATTTTATGTATTCTCACACCGCTGAGAAAGCACCCGAGATCCTGGTCTTATTTATGTATTGACTACATCTTTACACCTTCATCCTCTAAACCAGCGGTTCTCAACCTTCCTCATGCCACAACCCTTTAAGACAGCTCCTCATGGGGTGGTGACCCCCAACCATAAAATGATTTCCGTTGCTACTTCATAACTCTAATTTTGCTACTGCTATGAACTGTAATGCAAATATCTGATATGCAGGATGTATTTTTGTTGTTACAGATTGAACATAATTAAAGCATAGTGCTTAATCACAAAAACAATATGTAATTATATATTGTGAAATGTTTATTTCTCATGACAAATAAATGAAATTTTGTCTTGAATCGTGGTGTAGCATGGGCAACAGTCTTCCTAGGACAACAGTAAATTGCATGGCTACACTTTGCTACACCGAGGAGCGGCGTGTTGGTGCCTAAGACCATGGGAAATAGGTGTTTTCCGCTGGTCTTAGGCGACCCCTGTGAAAGGGTCATTCGACCCCCAAGGGGTCACAACCCACAGGTTGAGAACTGTTGATTAGGCATGCTGAGAGAGTTCAGCCTCGCCTCATTCCTGGCTCTCGGAGCAAAGCATTCAGCCTCCCACCATTCAGTGTAATGGCTACTGCAGTTTTTGGTAGAAATCCTTCAAGAGCTGAAGGAAGTTCCCGTCAATCACACATTGGCCGAGAGTATTTATCACGCAGGAAAGCTAAATTTCCAAATGCATTTTCTGCACGTATTGAAGAGGTCAGATGTTTCTTCTTCAGTCTGTTAATATGATGAATTATACTGATGGATTTTTAAAAATATTAATCACCCTGATGTGCTTGAGACAGAACCCCAAAAGGCTACGGCATATTTTAGTACCATTTTCCAACTAGCAAACTTCACCAATCTACATAGAATACATACAGTTGTAGCAAAAAATCAATATTGTCCTTCAAATCTCTCGGTACACATCTCCTCCCCCCCCCCCCCCCCCCCCCCCCCCCCGTTATAGATAAGATATATGCCATGCAGCCAAGTAGAGATTCGGAATCAGAAGGGCAGTGATTAGGACTCCATACTTTTAAAGGTTTTTGGAATAAAATGTGACCCATGTTTAAGTCAGCTTCTCACCCTGGGATTGATTCCCTAACTTCTTCCAGCTTCAATTTCTCACTTCAAAAATGAGAATAATAATACAGTGGTGCCTCCAGATATGAGTGCCCTAACATACGAGATTTTTGAGATATGAGCTGTCGAGCGAGCGATTTTTGCTTTGAAATAGGAGCAACAGTTGAGATAGGAGTCATCTCGCGGATCGGCCGGCTGCACACGACCCACCCGTTTACCGCGACTCGAGCGTCTCACAGTTTCCCACGCCTCAAGGTGATGGAAGGAATTAAACTCGTATCTCGAGGTACCGCTGTATTGACTCAGAGAGTTATTGGGGAAACTAAAAGAGATCGGTACGGGATTCGCCACACGGGCAGCCAGGACTGGTCCTCAGAGTAGCACCCTTACTCTGCAGAGGTCGGGGGGCTCTGGGGACCCGTGGGAGATGGGCTCCAGAGCAGGGGATGGAGGAGACCTGCACGTGGTCATTCCCTAGTGGCAGGGGCCGCTGGAAGGGCCAGTGGCTTTCAGTTCCCGGAGACAGTGAAGCCAGGGAAGGGCATTCTTCCCTCAGGGTCGGCGGGAGGGAGCGTTGGGATTGGGTGAGAGTTCAGTAAGTGGCCTGCAAGAACCCTTAGGACTTGGCGCGCCTGATTTAATGAGAAAACACCACCATCGGCGTTGTGTTTACCTCTGAGTTGTCACATGTAGTCATTGGTTTCACCAATGGTCTCCTTCCCTCATTACAGTTATTAGAGCGACCACGCTTTTCAGTAACTGACTTGACTTTTACACGTAGCATCCCCTAGACTCACAGACCACTGGCCGGCCTCCGGCTTTCTCTAAAGCAGCGGTTCTCAGCCTTCCTAAGGCCGTGACCCTTTCACACAGATGCTCACGTTGTGGTGACCCCCAACCATACAATGATTTCCGTGGCTACTTCATCACTGTCATTTTGCTACTGTTATGAACTGTCATGTAAATATCTGATAGGCAGGATGCATTTTTGTTGTTACAAATGGAACATCATTAAAGCATAGGGATTCATCACAAAAACAATATGTAATTTATATATTGTGAAGTATTTATTTCTAATTACAAATAAATGAAATTTTTGTCTTGAATCGTGGTGTAGCATGGGTAACAGTTTTCATAGGACAACAGTAAACTACATGGCTACAGTTGGCTACACCGTGGAGCGGTGTGTTGGTTCCTAAGCCCATGGGAAATAGGTGTTTTCCAATAGTCTTAGGCGACCCCTGTGAAAGGGTCGTTCGACCCCCAAAGGGGTCGCGACCCACAGGTTGAGAACCGCTGCTCTAAAGTAAGAAACGCTTCTGATTCAGGGGTGCAGAGTGTAATTGCTGGCACAGGTTTCCCCCTCTTCCAGGAAATGAGTGGCGACTTTTAAGGACCGTGAGGATGGCGGTTTGGAATTGATGCAGCTGAATTAACGGGGGGCGATTGAGTCTCCCAGCAGCTCTCTGCACAGATCGTTCTCTCCACTGAGCCACAGGCCCCGCCCCTCCCTGATGCCCCAGACAGAGCCTGCCTGGCTCCCTGTCGGTAGGGACAGGGAGGTGCTCCTCCAGTTTGGGCATTTGGCTGTGTGACCTCTCCTCTGATTCTTCTACTGGGGGGCCCTCTCCATCCTTTCCAGGTGCTCAAACCAACCCCTCGTTTTTCGAGCTGAGTTAACTACGTCGAGGAAAGGGAAGGACTGTGTGCGTCAAACGTGGCTGGGTTTCCAGTGGGGTGTTCTGGTCTACCGTTGTATGGACCAGTGAGATAGAAGGAGGAAATATCTAGAAGATGGAAAACATAAGCAAGATATCACGAGTCAACAGAAGCTCAGAGGAAAGTTCCCAAGAAAAAATCAGACTGAGAGGTCAACATCTGTCATCCTGGGTAGACCGAGGTGGCGGAATTCGGCATAAAAATGATTTGGTAGAGGAGAAATATACTTGCGTGTGCTGCCAATTGAATTCATGCGGGTGAATGAGAATGAAAGTTCAAGCTGTAGATGAAAAACAGAAACATATGGCTTTTGTGATTGAATTGCAAAGTATGTATACTAGCTGTATATATTTTTTTTTAAAAAAAGCTCTTTTAAAAACATATTTAGAGGCATGCCTTAAGAAGAAAACAATATAGAGGTGAAGATTTGGCCTCAGAGGGTAAAATGTATCTACCTCGCCATGTTTTCAATTTATTAACATTCCAAAATGCCATTTAATCTTCTTTGTTCATTTGCTTGACATCTGGGTTCGTTAATAGTGGACACATTTATGAATTCTATATTCTTTGCTCAAAACATTATGGCCCCTGTAATTCTGAATACTTATCTACTTATTGGTATTCATATATCTTCTCAGGAGAAAAAAAAAATGGTTCCCTCAGCAACAGATAAAAATGAATACTAAAAAAAACGACATTTTAAAATATTGATGAAAACCTGGAGTCCTGTTCTAACTACAGTACAACGTAACTCCAATTGGCTAAAAAAGAATGGACTTGTAAGTACATGTTACACAAACCATGTACGAAGCATGAGCGAAAACAGCCAGAGTTGGGCTGCTGCAAGAACTGTATTTTTTACGGCTACATGTCATGCCATCCACAGTTACATTAAACCCTGTTTAAGAGGCTGGTTCGAGCGTGCGGACCTATTTTAAAGGTAGCTTCTTAAAACTTTATAGGCCAAGTCCAATGAGCAATGAAAAGATGATTAAAAAAAGACGGTTGACTCGAAAACCAGCTGGTAACAGTAACTCATTTTAAATACGGTTTTACTTGGTACGAACTACGTCTGCACAACGTCAACATAAAGCGCGCACGTTTTATTATGAAGCCGGCCTCCGTACCGAGAGCGGGTTCCAGTCGCGGGCCGTTAGAAATTCTCCGAGGCGGGATTGCACCCTAGAGGTTCCCCAGCCCAGGGGTGGGACCCGGGGGGGGGGACATCATCTGGGTTCCTGACAAAGCACCCGTGTCATTTGATTTTTCCAGGCCATTTAGGGAAGGACGAGAGGACGGCCGCCCCGAGGGGGCGTCTGTCTTTACGGGCATTTCGAATTTCATGTGTATTAAAAGGCCATCATCGTTACTCCGGGCTCACGTTATACGAGGGGCTCTCCAGAGCCTCCACGGGCAAACAGGGCCCTCGGCCGCAGGCTCCTCGGTGATTAAAGTAGGGACGTTACGAGGGGTATTTACTGGCCCACGTAAACGTTTTACCAGCTCGTTCGGCCCCGGGGAACCACAGGGAGAGGCATGGGCAGGGGGGACTGCTGTCTGGTATCAGTCGGTGGCTGCATGCGAACGAGGGAGGCAGGGAGGCTGTTGTTTCTCTTAGATTCAGAAAACAGGAACTGTGCCCTCTTCCTCACACCCTCAGGCCCAGCAGGTACACAAGGGTGAAGAATCCTGCGAATCCTCCTTGGTCCTATCCGTTAGCCAATCAAATAAACACGCAATCTAAGAAAACACTTAAAAAAATAGCCCAGTTCTGTTTGGCTCAGTGGATAGAGTGTGGGCCTGCGGACTGAAGGGTCCCAGGTTCAATTCCGGTCGGGGGCATGTACCTTGCTTGTGGGCACATCTCCAGTGTGGGGTGTGCAGGAGGCGGCTGATCGATGTCTCTCATTGATGTTTCTGACTTTCTATCCCTCTCCCTTCCTCTCTGTAAAAAATCAATAAAATATATTAAAAATAATAATCCCCACATAAAAACTTCAAGGTGTATTCTGTAGTTTTTTTTTTTTCTATAAAGAAATTTCAGAGGTATTTCTACCCCCTGGAAAGAAAAGAAATAGAATCAGAAGGTGTTCTATCCCTTCCTGATGTCTTATATCCAACTCCTGGACTAAAATACCTAAATTTGTCATAGCTAGCCTTGTTCCTAAATTAAAAAAATTTAAAGTCATTCATGTTTTGCCATTAAAGATGAAATCACCAATAGCTTAGGCTAAATATTTTTGATTATAGTATGGAAATAACTATTTTTTTTTCAACAATGACTAAGTTTCCTTTGTTTTGTTCTTGGGAAAAAATTATGCAAAGTTAATTTTTTGCCTTCAGTCTCTATTGAGTTTCACCCCTTTAACTAATTGATATGTTACATGGACAGGTTGTGTCCTACTAGGGAGGAGGTATTGATCTTTGATAACAGGGTATCATTGAAAAAGGTGGGATAAGAGAGTATCAGCCATAATCAAACTACTATTTAGGACTACTGACCTGGAAGTCATGTGTAAAACAAAGAATAGAAGGGAGAGCGGTAACCCAATTGAAAAACTACTTTAAAAAGTGTATTTTCATTGATTTCGGAGAGGAAGGGTGCCAGAAACCAATCATTGTCTCACTAATAGAAAGTGGACAAGGAACCTGGAAAGCGGGTCAACCTTGACGCTATGAAAGGTCAAAACCAGCCACTCCCTATCTAATGGAGACAAGGAACTTCCCCATCAAATAATCATGTAAATCCTGACTGATAAGATAATCTACTTGTTCCTGGAATTGCCTGTTTCAGGGCAAAGGGTGGATCCCAAACCTGAACAAAAGAGATGGCAAGGCCAAAGGAAGGTGACAGTCCTTTCCACTAGATAAGCGGTTCTCAACCTGTGGGTGGAGACCCCTTTGGGGGTCGAACAACCCTTTCACAGGGGTTGCCTAAGACCATGAGAAAATGCAGATATTTACATCACCATGCATCACAGTAGCAACATTTCATGGTTGGGGGTCACCACCCCATGAGGAACTGTATGCAAGGGTCGAGGCCTTAGGAAGGTTGAGAACCACTGCTCCCGCCTGGCCCCCCAATATCGCCAAATTCATGCTTTTCTAGTCTCTCTTTTCATTTGCATGCGGCCTCCTCCTTCCCTGAACGGGAACCCTGAACCACGCGAGACATGAAAGAGGTTCCCACAGAAGGGAGAGGGGGAAAGAGATGGGAACATCAATGGTGAGAGAGAATCATTGATCGGCTGCTTCCTGCACTCCGCCCTTCAACCCCCCACCCCCATGGAATCGAGCCTTCATTCGGGCAGTTGCCCTGACAGGGGAATTGAACCGGATCCTCCTGGTTCCTGGGTCAACACTCAATCACCAAACCACCAGCTGGGTGAAAAGCGGCTTTCCCAATCTGGTTAAGTGACTGGCAGAGCTAACGTGTGGTGGCTGCTAGCTGGAATGGCCTTGTTGAGTGACAGAAGAATGGAAAGAAGAACCGAGAAAATCAAGTGAGTGATACCCAAGAGCCATGTCCCCATCCCGGCGGGAAGCTGTGAGGTAGAACACCAAGCGCACGTTCTGCCGAGTCAGAGCATCTGAGGAGCTCTGTGAGCCGCTCTCTGCTCACCTGTGACATGCAGGGTTTGGATGACCTAGAAATGGCTTTCCACTCGCAAAGCCGGGGGTACCATGACCCAGCATCCGTCTCCCTGCTGGCTGTCCACCGCGAAGCAATGGAGGAAAACGGTCATTTCTAGCCTCTTGTCCCCTGGCCTGTTGGGCTAGACCAGTGGTTCTCCACCTTCCTAAGGCCGAGACCCCTGAATACAGTTCCTCATGGGGTGGTGGCCCCCGACCATGACATGTTGCTGCTGTGATGCATCGTGGTGTAAATATCTGCATTTTCCGATGGTCTTAGGCGACCCCAGTGAAAGGGTCGTTCGATCCCCAAAGGGGTCGCAACCCACAGGTTGAGAACCGCTGGGCTAGACCTTTGGTCTCAGTCTCCGTCAACAAGCGTTCTAAGTCATAGGCTCCGATGGCCAGTTCAGCCAGAGCTTCCAGCCGTCAGATGGAGGAAGGGCAGGAAAGGTGGCTCCGGTCTCCCCGGTCCTGGTGGTTAACATTATCCAAGAAACATTATCCAAGAGAAGGTCTTCATTTAGTTAGTTTTTAAAAAATATATTTTATTGATATTTTACAGAGAGGAAGGGAGGAGGATAGAGAGTCAGAAACATCGATGAGAGAGAGACATCGAGCAGCCGCCTCCTGCACGCCCCCCACTGGGGATGTGCCCACCACCAAGGTACCTGCCCTTGACCGGAATCGAACCCGGGACCCCCCCTCCCCCCAGTCTGCAGGCCGACGCTCTATCCACTGAGCCACACCGATTTCGGCTAAGAGAAGGTCTTAACCGCTCCTGAGTGTTGCTGAAAGTATGTTCCCATAGGACTTTCATTTCTGGATTCTGAAGACGCTCCGATCCCTCCCTCAGAGAGGAACAAGGATGTGGACAGTGAGGATGTGGATTCCGGGAACCAGAGCTACACAGCGATGATCGCTTATTGTTTAAAAAGCCACGTTCGGTGCACCGTGCCGCCCGCCCCGGGAACTCCACGCCCGGCGCCCACCTCCCACCTCCAGTGGCTCCGCGTGGTCAGAGGCAAAAGAAAGCGGCGGAGGGCGGTAACCGGCTGTCCAGGAAGGAGAGGCGGATCGGATCCGGTAAGAACAAGAAGCAGGATGCCATGTGACGCCGATTCTTCCTCCGGGCCTCTCCTCCCTTCTCCGCACACCGCCCGCCTTACATTTTCCGCTCCAACCGCAAGAAGCCTTAGCATAATGGAAGCAGAAATCAATTCCTGAGGACCTTTTAGACATGAAAAGGCACCCAGCCCGGGAGAGACGGACTGATTGACAACGGTTTCCGGGAGGAGGAGGAGGAAGTTCCAGGAAACGTGACGGGTTTGGGGCAGAAGTACCAGCGTATGCTCAGCCCGAAGAGAAGAGGCTGAGTGCCATGCATATTAGAAGAAGAAAGAAAGAAAAAAAAAAAAGGAAATGCTTTTAATGGACAGCTTGGCTAGAAAATATGAAGAAGAACTCTTCAGCCAGGCTGGGTTTTATTCCTGGGTATTTTTAAAAACGCTGGCTGGTAACCCCCTGTCTGCTCACACCTTGGGACACGGTTTAGGGGTGCGCCAGACCTGAATTCTGGGCGCTGCGCTGACGTTCGCAGTTTGCCTGACTCGACGCAGCTCAGACCCAAGGCCGCAGCGGCTCCTTGGGAAAAAGCAGGACCTCAGTCCCAGAGGAGCCGGACCAGCATCCTCAAGCCCAAAGGATGATGGGAGACTCCCGCGGCACTAGGGCGTAGCTTCTAAGAGACGCTTATGTAGACAGTGGTACGTGGGGAGGTTAACTTTAAAGACAGGCGGACTGGGAGACCCTGGTAAAATACGATGAAATATGAGATGTTTTTTCCACCCAGTTTTCCCAAAGATTACATTTAATCCCCAAATGTCACCCTAGATGTTTTGAAATTCTTTGGCATCAAAATCAATGATCAGCTGATAGAGCATCGGCCTGCGTGGCTCAATGGATAGAGCATCGGCCTGCGTGGCTCAATGGATAGAGCATCGGCCTGTGGACTGAGGGGTGCCAGGTTCGATTCTGGTCAAGGGCATGTACCTTGGTGGCGGGCACATCCCGAATAGGGGGCGTGCAGGAGGCAGATGACCGATGTTTCTCTCTTATCTATGTTTCTAGCTCTCTGTCCCTCTCCCTTCCTCTCTGTAAAAAATCAATAAAATATATTAAAAACACACACACACAAAACAATGATCACACAGGATGATCAGCAGATGCCGCATGAACGTCTCAGGCTGTTCTGCTCCTGTGTCTCTGTGCCAGGTTATCAGTACTGTCAATTTCGCCGTCCGCTCCATGAAACCCAGAAACGCCGAGCTGTCACTAGACGCTACATGTGACATTTCAACACACATCGGCCCTTATTCTAAAAAGGGTTTCTCTCTTTTTTTTCCTTCTTGCCAGCTTCGTATAAAATTTTAATAACGTGGAATTGGTTCTTGGTTAGAAGTGGGGCTACTTCAAAGGGTTTGGGAGAGTCGAAGGGCTCTTTGAAGTGCTCTCAGAGACCCCGAGAAGCATCGTTCCCAAACAAACTTGTTTTTTACAGACTCCCTGCTCCCGGACACACCGCGCCGCCGCTCTGAAAGGCACACGGGTCGGGGCTGGGCGGGAGGCCTGAGGGCAGAGGGCAGACCTGACAGCCTGAACCCCTGAACCCCGGCCATGGAAAGAAGGAATCCCAGGAGCCTTCCCGGCCGGAGCGCAGCGCAGCCACGGCCTCGGCTGCCGCAGGTGCCCACCCCAGCCACAGGCGCGGTGAGGGCCGGCGCGGGCACCCTGCTTCCGTCCGCGCCAGGGCTCCCCGGCAGAACCCGGGGGCCCGCAGAGGCCTGGGACTTGGGCACGGCAATACTCTGCTCTCGGTAACGATCGCTTTTCCAGGACGGTCCCTGTGGCCACAAGGTGAGCTTACGTGTCCGTGCTCCCCCCCTCTCCAAACAAAAACGCCCCTTGGAACAAGCATCATTTCTACACCCCACCCCCGCCCTCGATCCTGAGAATGTCCCCGTGCTCATGGATGGGGAAAACAGACAAGAGCTCAGGCCAGGAGGAGCGTCTGAAACCTCCAGCGCCCCTCCTCCCCCCCGCCAGGCTTAGGAATCACAAGCGTGCGTGCGGTCCTGTGGAACCTGACCCACGCGTCTGACACGAGAGCTCAGGGAAGCACAGCCGAGGGCGTAGGACCCCCTGTAGTGACCTGGGAGGTCCAGGGCCAGAGGTCAACCCCACTGCTCTTTGTTCCCTGAGACTTTCTTCTCGGCCTCTTTACCCGTAAGCGCATCCACTCGGAATGTCCAACTCGGGATATAGGTCCATTTACGAGTTTCCGAGACGTGGTTTTAAAAATTACGCAGGTTTCGATGACAGTGCAAGAGGGGGGGTTGTTACCAAGGAGGGTAAAGGCGTGGGGAAGTGAAGGCTTGCTTTAGAAAGTGAGCAATGTGTGGATCCAGGGCTCAGCGTGTGGTGTATGGGGCCACAGGCGACTTACGAATTGCTCTGTGAAGATAGTAGCCGCTTAGAAAACGAAAGCAAGGTCTTTAAACAAGCCATAGTGTACCGTCTGGCTGGTAGGGGACTCAGTCTAACAAACAGGGCACAGTGATTACAGATTAAATGCCAGTTTGGGTACTTTTGCCGCACCCATGAGTATCATGTTTGAGAAAAACACACACAGAGCCAAGGCGGCGTTTGGGATACACAGGATTGGGGATGGGACGGAAAGGCTGGATCGCAGAAGTGGTTTGATCACAGGAGGGGAAATTCTGAGACGTATTAACGCCTGGAAGAGGTGGAGAGAAAGGCTGGCAAATACTGCATCGCACATCCAAGTCACTCAGGAAGAGTCAGGCAGGGCTCAGTGCAAAATTAACCCCTGACAAGACAAACACACACACACACACACACACACATACATACACACACATATTAAGGTTAAGGAAACATTTATAATTATAAATTCTCATATTATCTAATGCATGACCAAGAACAACAAAACCTGAAGTAAAAGTGTGTCTGTTCTCCTAAAAACCAAAAAAAAAACAACAAAAACCCAAGAACAAAAAGCCCACGAATTTGTTGAGAACTCCTTTAGCTAACTCGCTGACGCACAATAATTTGTGACTTAGAAATTAAATGACACGAAATGGAAGAACTCAGCCGCTCAAAGCTGGAAAACAATAACTTGATCTTGGCCAGAGGGCCGAGACGCGATGGATCCGCTTCCTGAGCGGAAACACAGACACAACCGAAGGCACCAAGGCCGCTCTGCACGGAGACGGAGAGGGAGAAACTTCCTGCCTCCTCACCGGCAGGAGAGAGCCACCGGGAATGTGGACGGGACGCGCCACCGGGACAGGCTCTCTGTGGAATGAATTTCTGCTCAGTCTGGGGGACTTCCTTACTTGGCGTGGCTTCCGAAAGGGCTAGCGTCGCTCCTGGAGGCCCCAGAGCTGCAGCCCAGCATCTCTGTGCGTCTCACCGGCGGCTGCGACCGGAGTGCGTTAAATAAAGACGCATCTCCGCCTGAGCTCTGTGCTCCGTCTCCATCCCGCCCCTGCCCAGTCACCGCAGACACAAGCATCTTGCATTGTTGAGTCCCGCAGACAAACAATCATCCGTCCCGCAGAAGCCTCTGCCTTCCCCTCAGCCTCCTTTGTGGGTGGAATAACCCACCTTCCGCCTCCACCCCCCGTGTCCCTCCGAACGCCCGCGCCCCTGTGTCCACTGAGAAAAAGAGTCGGTACGTTGTTGGCGTGCGGTCGCCGGCACGGCTGGGTCCTCGCATCTCACGTTTCCACGTCAGGGCGCTTATTTGCCTTTTCCGCTCCCGTTAACGTGTAGGTGGAGGCCCCCGCCATCTCGGGGGCTTTCTTGGCGGGTATTTCACGGAACCCCAAACTCCCGCCGGCAGAGAAAGGTCACGTGGAGTGAGAAGCAATGAGCCCCCGAGTAGTGACAGCCCCGCAGGCACTGGCTTTTAAAACGCAAGCGGAAGAGTTGCTTTGTTTTAAAGAAAGAGGCCTCGGCCAGCCAGACGGGACCTCATGTCCATCTCGAGTGCCACGAGCGAGTTGGCTTTTCTCCCCCGGAACGGCCTTCTCTCCCTGGAAGCCGATGCCCGCGGCTCTCGGGGCGCACGGCTCTCGGGGCGCTCAGCTCTCGGGGCGCACGGCTCTCGGGGCGCACGGCTCGCGGCGCCCCCGGAGTGACAGATGGCTCTCTCCCACCTCCACGGCAGCTCACAGCGGCCATGGGAACGGCCCCGGGCGGGGGTCTGTTTATTTTGGTTTCTCAGGAGCGCGGGGAAGCAGGCAGGGATATAAACAGCCAGGGCCCGGGCTGAACTTGAGATCTGGGGGTGAAACTTACACCGCGCATCCCGGCAGAGGGGCGAGGGGGACCCTGGAAACGGTAGGGACACGCCGGGAAGCGTCCTCTGCCGAGCACAGGCAGGGGGTCCCCGTGGAGGTCGGGGCCTGGGGGAAGGAGAAGGAGAAGAAGAAGTCTGGGTGAAATGTCAGGGTCTCGGAGAACACCAATAAAGTGAAGATTGACAGGAACCAGACCCGCTGTAAATACCACACAGCGAGGCCGGCCCGGCCGCCTGACGGCTGGCCCCCTCCCGCCCTCTCCCTGCGCGCCGATCAGGCCTGTGACGCGCGGCCCCGGGGAGGAGAAGCCCGTGGTTCCGGGAGGACCCGGACCACAGGGAGCGGGGCGCTTCGTTCGGGAAGATTAGCTCCTGGGGTGGGGGGGTGTCTCCCCGATCCCCGAGGTAAGCACCCAGCTCCCTCCGGCCTCAGCCCGGCACAGTCACGTCTCCACCCGTGTTGCCCCTTAATCATCGCTACTATCTCTGCTGTCCTATCACTCACACTAACAGGACGGCTCCTCTCTCACCGGCATGGGGACGTGGAGGAGGGAAACCACTTTCCTGTCGGGGAGACCCCCCCCCCCCACCTCCCCGCACGGAGGAGAAGGAAAATGTCAGCATGGAGACAGGCAGGCCCCGTCCGCTCGGACCCAGGCCCGGGGAGACGCCGCCGGGCTGGCTTGCTTCCTGTCCCGCGAACTGGCTTCTCCGTGTCCGTTTCCTGTGTGGTCTCTGCAAAGATGCACGCGGCTGCTTTGTTCTTTTTTTTTTTTTTAATATATTTTATTGAGTTTTTACAGAGAGTTTTTACAGAGGGATAGAAAGTCAGAAACATCGATGAGAGAGAGACATCCATCAGCCGCCTCCTGCACGCCCCACACTGGAGATGTGCCCGCCACCAAGGGACATGCCCCTGACTGGAATCGAACCTGGGACCTTTCAGTCCGCAGGCCGACGCTCCATCCACTGAGCCACACCGGTTCCAGCGACTGCTGTGTTCTTGCAGGAAGACCACACCCGGTGGTTAGATGTCACAAACACGGACCGATTTTTTTTAGTTACGTGACACGGGATAATACGCGTGTTTCATTACTGGCTGTTCAGTACTCTCACAGTGATTCTGAGCGCACCGTTTCTAATCGGACCCTTAACAAGATGGATCTTGGAGGCATGGAGGTGCGAGCAAAGTGTAAAGGCATCGACACTCTGTCTCATAGGAACGGTCGTGCACAGTTAGTATCTAACCTCTACGCTGGTGACATGTGCTAGTTTTATTTTAAATTGTGGATCGATCAGGGGACGTTCAACAAGTAGTTGGGGAGGAGTTGCATGCTGGGTAGGGAAGGCGCCAGGCGGTCAGACGCAGACTCGATGCTCCTATACGTCACTTTCCCAGTGAACTCAGTGCTCGGGGAGACGGGTGTTTGTAAGGAAAACACGAGACGACTGGGTCCATCTTCCTAGCGGCTCAACGGGCAGAAGTGGTTTAGGGAAGAGAAAGCACTGCCTGCTGGGTGAGGAGGCCGCAGCACGAGGAGGCTCTGAGACGGGGAGGATGCTGGTCACACTGTGTCTGAAGCAGACCAGAGAGCGCAGGCCCGGGCGGGCAAGAGGGTCTCTCCGAAGCAGGGGTTTGCCCGTGTGTGCCAGCTTCCCCAGGGATTTGGAATATTGTTGGAAGGTGGCGCGGGGGGGGGGGGGGGGGGGGGGA
>PVJN01029113.1:0-26684 GCA_004026805.1 Lasiurus borealis | reverse complement strand
ACAAAAGGATAGATACAGAGGCAGTAAAGCCTCAAACAGACTGAAATTATAGCAGGAAGATTAAAGTTAGGTGGGGTAGATGGGAGATCAATCAAGGGACTTGTACGCATGCATATAAGCATAACCAATGAACACAGACACTGGGGGGGTTGGGGTATGCCTGGGAGGGAGGGGGGGCATGGGGAAACATGTATAAAAAATTAATAAAAAAAAATTTATATGGAATCAAGAAGAGCCTGAATAGGCACATCAATCTTCAGAAAGAAGAACAAAGTTGGAGGGATCACAATACCAGAAGAACAGGCATATAGACCAATGGAACAGAACAGAGAACCAAAAATTGACCCTGCCATTATGCTCAATTAATATTTGACAAAAGAGGCATAAATATATAATGAAATAAAGACAGTCTATTCAATAAATAGTGTTGAGATAATTGGATAGATACATGAAAAAAAAAAGTGAAACTAGACCACCAACTTACACCATACAGAAAAATAAACTCAAGATAGATTTAAAAAAAACTTAAATGTAAGATGTAGAACCATAAAAATCCTAAATAAAACCATTGGCAGCAAAATTTCAGACATCTCTCATATCATTATGTTTATGAATACATCTTCTAGGACAATGGACACTAAGGAGAAAATAAACAAATTCAACTATCCTATCTACTAAAGAGGGAATATGCTAATTGACCATCACTCCATCATAAATATGGCTGCACCCACAGCTGATTCCAAGTTCCCATAGGAGCCTTATTTTTTTTTAATTTTTATTAATTTTTTATACATATCTCCCCATTGCCCCCTCCCTCCCAGGCATACCCCAACCCCCCAGTGTCTATGTTCATTGGTTATGCTTATATGCATGCATAAGAGTCCTTTGATCTCTTATCTACCTCACCTAACTTTAATCTTCCTGCTGTGATTTCACAGTCTGTTTGAAGCTTTACTGTCTCTGTATCTATCCTTTTGTTCATCAGTTTATAATGTTCTTTATTATCCACAAATGAGTGAGATCATGTGATGCTTCTCCTTCATTGACTGGCTTATTTCACTAAGCATAAGGCTCCACAAGGAGCCTTATTGAACAATCAGCAGGGACCTCAATCTACAACCTCCCCTGCCACTCTGGGGCTTGACAGGAGAACTCTGACTGTGTCCCCCACCCAGCAGGGCTTGACAGGGGATCTCAGGCCACACCACCCACCCAGCAGGGATTAACAGGGGATCTCAGGCTGTGTCCCCCACCCAGCAGGGTTTGACAGGGGACCTCAAGGTGGGATTCCTGTCCTGGTGCTGGGCTAGGAGACCTCAGGCAGCTTTCCAGACCCAGTGCCAGGCCAGGGGACCTCAGGCCGCACCCCCCACCGGGTAGGGCTTCACAGGGGACCTCAGGCCGTGCCCCTGGGGCTTAAAGGGGAATATGAAGGTGCACACCCCCACCCAGTTGGGCTTGACGGGGGACCTAAGGCTGTGCCTCCCTGCTGGTGGGGCTTGACAGGAGGCCTGAGGCTGGACCTCCCACTCAGCAGGGCTTGACAGGGGATCTCAGACCGTGTTCCCCACCTGGCAGGGCTCGATGAAGGACCTCAAGGCTCATCCCCCATCCTGGCACCAGGCGACGGGACCTGAGGCTATGCCCTTGCCCGGAAAGACTTGACAAGGGGAGGACTTTTCTGGGTCTGGATCTAGCCCAATGAGGTGGGGCCAGGAGGTCTGGGTTTCACACGATTTTGTGGTGCATGTGGGTGAGTGGGAGACTTGACTCTGGGTCCCATGTTGAGCCCCAGACTCTGAAAGGAAGAAGGTTTTCATACAAATTTACTAATTTTCTTTCATCTATAACACTTCTATTATAGAGAAAGGGCAAATGGCAATAGTAAATTATTTCCTCTAATTAATCTCCTTTTAATGTGCATGAATTTTGTGCACCAGGTCACTAGTATCAAAATAAAGAGCTTCTGCATAACAAAAGAGACCATCAATAAAATAATAAGAGAGTCCACTCCATGGGAGAACATATTTGCCAATGATACATCTGATAAGGGGTTAACCTCCAAAACCTACAGGGAACTCATACAGCTTAACAAAAGAAGGATTTAAAAAATCCAATTTAAAAATGGTCGAAGGACCTAAATACATACTTTTTGAAAGTGGACATACAGAAGGCCAAAAGGCATATGAAAAAATACTCAAAATCATTAATCATCTGAGAGGTGCAAATAAAAACAACAACCTCACACCTGTTTGAATGGCTATCCTCAACAAATTGCTCTCTTCAGGCTCAAATTTCCTTGTCCTCTTCAGGGTGTAACTAAAACATACTTTAAAGTCACTTCTAGCCTCAGCACCCAACTATTGCAATTCTAAGGCCACTTGAGGGGAAATAATTTGCAGATTTACACTGCTAGTATCAGGGTTGGTGAATAAATTATGTCCTCTCTATTGATAAGCATTGTTGAAAGTATTGCTGAGTTGGTGTTGTGGTAGTATGGAAAATAAACTCACGTGGATCAACAAATGGCCATTCTTGAGTAAGAAACTCCCATTTACACAGTTAGCCTGGAGAATATAATTAGAAGTAGAAGCCAAACTGTCCCCAAGCCTTTGCAGCCTGTCTGTCCTCCCTCCTCCAGACTACCTTTGATTACAGCAGTTTCTCTCTCTTTGGATATAACCTTCCTTAGGCATTCTATCTGAGGTACATGTTTTGAGAGGAAAAAAATGGTCATTGTCAAGTTTTCCCCAACATAACCTATCTTTTTCCTCAGCTTTTTCTATCTCTACTAGAAGAGACTTATATGAACAAAATAAGCTTTGTCATTTGGGGTATGAACAAAGAATTAAAGAGGCAGCTGTCTGAACAACTGGTTAGAATGAAGTGAAGACTCAGCAGCATTTGTGGCAGCTGCTTCTAACGTTTATTCCTACCCATGGTTTTTCTCCCTTCCACCCCTCTGGCCAAGGTACCTGGGCTACAAAGGTCCCCAAGTTCCTGGGAAGTTTCAAGTGGTGATCTGGGGCTAAGGTCCTCTAACTCCCTCCTTTCTAACTTCCCCTGGAGAAAAGATGTTTAAGTCTCACAACTGGAACTGGAGAGGAAATCTAAAATGCATAAACCACTTTTCATCATCTACAGATAATTGTCCTCTTCTTTTTGAAAATCTTCTCAGCTTGCTTACCCATGGTGGCCTCATTGGTTGAACATCAGCCTGGCAATCAGAAGGCCTGAGTTTAATTTCCAGTCAGGAGCAGGGCACATGCCCAGGCTGCAGGCTCAATCAATGATTCTCTCTCATCCTTGATGTCTCTATCTCTCTCTCCCTCTCCCCTCTTCTTTGAAATATCTATATTAATAAAAGGGTAATATGCGAATTGGTCAGGATGCCCTCACAGTAACGACTGAACAGCAGTCTCCGTGCAGCAACCAGGCCAGCAGAGGCAGCAGTTGGGGGTGGCCAGACAGGCATTGGGTGGGGGGGAATGAGGGGCAACCAGACCAGTAAGAGGGAGCTGTTGGGGGTGATAAGGCTGGCAGGGGGTCAGTTAGGGGCGATCAGGTAGGCAGGCAGGTGACCAGTTAGGAGCCAGAAGTCCCAGATTTTGAGAGGGATGTCCAACTACCAATTTAGGATCAGGCCTAAACCAGCAGTCAGACATCTCCCGAAGAGGAATCCAGGATTGGAAAGGGTGTCAGCTGGACTGCCCCTCCGCCCCCCCCCCCATGCACAAATTTTGTGCACTGACCTCTAATATATATATATATATATATATATATATATATATATATATATATATATATATATATATATATAAAATCTTCTCAGCTTGTTTAAAGCAATCTTGTGCTCTTAGAACTGCTTTTCTGAAAGAAAGACTATATGTTACTTTGAGTGAGTCACTATTGTTTAATCAATGCAAGTGAGAATCTCAAGATTAACAAAAATTGGCAAGGGTAACTGCAATCCAGTACCCAAATGCTCACATAATTCCCCTCTCTCTTTCTATTTTTGGGTGAAAATAATTAGGGACAAGAAGAGGAGGAGATTTATGAGAATAATTAAGATACTGTCCAGAGAATCCAAGATGGCGGCATAGCTGCAGCCTTGCACAACAATTTCAAAACTACAACTAAAAGAACGGACATCATCCAGAACCACAGGAAAGCTGGCTGAGTGGAAGTTCTATAGCTAGAGGGAAGGAGAGGGACTCACAGAAACCCAGAGGAGCTGCAAAAAGCTGAGGTACGGAGACGAACACGATGAGAGAGCGGGTGCTGGAGTACCTGGCTGGCTTTCTCTAGAGGGAGGGAAACGGAGACTCCCAATGGCATTGAACCCCTTATCTTATGACACTAAACCCCATATACAGCCAAAACTCATATGGGGGGAGTTTGGACTGTGAAAAGGGAGAGGTGCATGGAAATTTAGGGGAGTCGCAAAAGATCAGAGGATTGGTGGTGGCGCGCACGGCACTGTGTGGAGGACAGATTGCTGATTGTGCTGCTGGCTTTCGAGAGTGGGCGGGAGACAGACCCTCCCAACTGTGCCACTTCTGACTCCACTAAGCCCCTGTTTGGGGTGAAACCCTGGAGACCTAGACTCGTGTGGTCCTGGTGCACAGGGGAGCTGTAAAGGCAGCGGTTAGAGGCACCGCGGGCATGGGCGCATACAAAGACCACTCCAGTGATTATCCAGTCACGTGAGACTCAGGGGCCGTGGAGGGCGGGGCCACCTGGAAGGCAAGGTGGTCCCTTAAGTCCTGAGACTCCACCCATCCCAAGCTCAACAAAGGCTTCTTTGGTTTTGCAAGTCTGGTATCAGAAGGCTGAATTCAACACAGAAGTTTCCCTGGCATAGTGAAAATGCCAAGACAAGGGAAGGGACCACAAACAAAAGAAATGGAGGGAAAAAACGACTGCATATAGAGTTCAAAATCACACTTATAAGGTTTTTCAAGAATATGCTAGAGAAGTTGGATAAAGTTAGCGAGAGCCAAGAGGAGATGAAAAAGGACCAACTAGAGATGCAAAAGGTCCAGCTAGAGATGGAAAAGGTCCAACTAGAGATGAAAAAGGACCAACTAGAAATTAAACATACACTGACTGAAATAAAAAATATTATACAGAGTCCTAACAGCAGACTAGAGAAAGGCAAGAATCAAGTCAAAAATTTGAAATATAAAGAAGCAAAAAACACTCAACTGGAAAAGCAAGAAGAGAAAAGAATCCAAAAATGTGAAGATAATGTAAGGAGCCTCTGGGACAGCTTCAAGCGTACCAACATCAGAATTGTGCGAATGCCAGAAGAGAGAGAGCAAGATACTGAAAACCTATTTAAAGAAATAATGACTGAAAACTTCCCACATCTGGTGAAAGAAATAGACTTACAAGTCCAGGAAGCACACAGAACCCCATATCAAAGGAATCCAAAGAGGACCACACCAAGACACATCATAATTAAAATACCAAGAGCAAAAGACAAAGAGAGAATATTAAAAGCAGCAAGAGAAAAAGAGTTCATTACCTACAAGAGAGCACCCATACGACTGTCAGCTGATTTCTCAAGAGAAACGATGCAGGCCAGACGGGAATGGCAAGAAATATTCAACGCGATGAATAGCAAGAACCTACAACCAAGAATAATCTATCCAGCAAAGCTATCATTCAGAATTGAAGGGCAGATAAAGAGCTTCACAGAGAAGAAAAAGCTAAAGGGTTCATCAACTCCAAACCAGTATTATATGAAATGCTGAAAGGTACTCTTAGAAGAGGAAGAAGAAAAAGGTAAAAGCCAAAAAAATTTGAACAACAAATACATATCTATCAACAAGTGAATCTAAAAATTAAGTGACTTAAAAATTTGATCAACAGAATAAACTGGTGAATATACTAGAATCAGGAGCACAGAAAGCAAGTGGACTGATAATTCTCAGGGGGAAAGGGATGAGGAGTGTACAGGGAGAGACTGGAAAAAAATCATACACCTATGGATGAGATCAATGGGAGGGAGGGAAGGATGGGAGCTAGGAGGAGGGGTGCTATGGAGGGGAAAAAAGAGAAATAAATGTAATAATTTGAATAATAAAGATTTAATTTTAAAAAAAAAAGATAATGTCTTATAGTCAAAGCAATATTCTGCTTCTCAGCTGGCAGAGGAATTCTTCAGCCTGTTCTGTAGTGAAAGCATGAGCAAACTGCTCCATGGAATGCAAAGAGAACCTTTGATTTAATCTCTGTTCCAGTCTACGGAAGAGTCTCAGAGTAGTACTATTCCTGGAAGTCAAAGTGCTTACCCACATACTGTCCCAACCCCAGCATGAGAAATCCAAGCCTACATGGCTGTGCCAGCACCTTGGCTTTTATTTCTGCAGTCCAGTTGCTTGGATGAAATAGGAGTGCACTGCCTATCTATGAAAGGACCACTCTCAAAGTGATTTATAAGCTGTAAAGTAGTAAAGGACATCAGGTGGTCCTGTCACTCACCATTTCTGTTATACATTTCACTCCTTCAGTTGTCTTTTCTCATTATTGGATAAGAACTACAGAAATTGGTGGTGCGAGGTCAGGTCATGCATATAATCAATCATGCCCAAGTCCCATGGTCTAGAAGCATAAATTAGCCTTAGTTCTGGATTCCCCTTTCTACACATGGAGAGCATTTGCCAGTCAGCAGCCTTACACATACATCATAGAATTGTCAAGAAATGACTCTATGAAAGCTTTTGGTGGGGGAGAGCTTTAAAACCTTTTGAAGAAAAACTCTCAATTTCAACATGCTATTACACTTGAAGTAAAAGCCCTGGTGTTTATATATAGCCTTTTATTTCAATGTCAAATATCTGATGACTCCTCAAAACTCTGCTCTGAAATGAGGAGAAGGCTGTGGTAGAAGAATAGCCATATCCAGCCATGGGCTATGTCCAGAGTAACTTACAGGAATGTTAAAGAGCCAAACCGCGTCCACCTTGCAAGCTGGGGTGTCCTTGGGCTGTATTAAAGGATTATTATCTTTGGTGGCATCTCACCCAGGTTCTATATTTGGTGAACAAAGGAGCTTGCAATTTCTGATAAAATGAAATAAAAAAGCAAGAATTTCATCATTCCATTTACCCATCTGCCCATTGCTTATTTTGAGTGTGTACTTAACTGCACTTTTCAGAACAGAATAATCCCTATGTAGAGACAAAGATGACTCTAATACCAGGGCATGGGGGTAGGGGGAGAAATGTTGCATTCCTTTCTTTGACATCCTCCTTTTCCCAGGGCTCATCCAGCTGACAGGTGCCAGAAGGGAAGAAATATTAACAAATGTTCGTTTCCAGCCCCAAAGAAGCTGTCACAAAAGGGAAACAGAACAAGGCAGCTCATAAAATCCTTCAACTGAGGATGTAGCGAGGCCTATCTAATTACACAAGATTAGAAACAGTTTAACTTGTTTGGAATGAAACAAAATGAAACTTCTGGACCCTATAATGATACTGTATTGGGAGGAAAGCACAAAGGGTTTGCTCACCCTATCAGTAACACCAGTTTTTCTCATCCCACGTTTTTTAACACATCTGGTTTTAATATGGTGGTTTAAGTGAAGTAAGTTAACTTTTCACCCAATGCTCAGGCTCTCTTTTTCTTTCTTCACTGTACATTTCCATTTGTGTTGGCATTGTCCTTCTCTCACACCTCCCCAAGCTGACAAAGGTAGAAAGGAATTATGTTGAGAAACTTTGCTTATCTCTGGGCTCTTGATTATTTTAATATTCAAATAGCATGAACAATGATTTTAAAAGCAAGACTAGTCTTGATTTGTTCCAGCTAAATTCAACAAATTTTATCTTTGCCCTTCTACCTAATTTGTTAAACTTCCAACAATGAATTAAGAACTCCCTATATAATCAATGAGTCACTAAACATCCTAATTTTCAAAAATTAGAAAATTATCATCTCAGCTACTCTTAACAAGAACGCTCAGGGAATCTGGTATCTGTCTAACTGGTTTCTAGTTAACATAAGATTGATTATTTTGTGCCTGTATTGGCAAAAAAAAGTAATTGGTGATTATGTACCGAAGGTCTATAAGATAGGTATATTTCCCATGAAAGCAGAACTTTTTTTAAAATATATATTTTTATTGTTTAAAATATAACAAATAGTAGTACATATGTCTCCCTTTATTTTTACCCCTATTGACCTTCCCCGGCCTTCCCCACCCCCCAAGTACATGCCCTCACTTGCCGCCCCCCCCCCCATGCCCTGCATCCATTGGCTATACTTACATATATGCATACAAGTCCTTTGGTTGATCTCATACAGGTTCCCCGCCCCCCTGCCAACCTCCCCTGCCTTCCCACTGTAGTATGACAGTCTGTTCATTGCTTCTTTGCCTCTGTATCGGTTCACCCCTCCCCCCATTCTTTTCTTTAAAAAGGTCTTGCCTCTAGGCTAGAAATAAACTTATAAGAACAAAAAATGTTTGAGTCCCAATTTCAGTGTACAAAAGTTCTGAGTCCCAGTTTCAATGTCAAACAGGTCCTTATGTGTACACATCAGCAATGGTATCTGGAGAGTGGACAAATGGTAGCAATGCAGGTTCAACCCTCTCTGGTTTAGTCATAGGCATCCTGTAGCGACGCATAGTTGCTAACTGATCCCATGGCAAGGCATCCTCAATGTCTTCCACCTCTTGATTGTTTCTCCTCTTGTTTTCATGGTTGGAGCAGACCTGTCAGTTCCTCTCTGTTGAAAGCAGAACTTTGGAACTAGAAACAAGTTTTCTTCTATACATCCCATGAAAAAGAAAGATAGTAGGATTTTATAAATGTCTATGATTAAAAGCCAAAGTTTAAATTTTGTTAGTGTTTGATACCAAAAAAAAAAAAAATTGTAATAATGTTTACTCACGTGTTTTCTAAATAAATCTTTATTATTCAGTTTAATACAAATGTTCCTCTTTATTCCCCCATAGCTCACATCTACCTGAAACACCACCCCTACCCCATTCCCTTACCCCCATCACTATCCTCACCCATAGGTATAAGATTTTTGTCCAATCTCTTCCCGCACCCCTCACACCCTCTTCCCCCTGAGAATTGTCAGTCCATTCCCTTTCTATGCCCCTGATTCTATTATATTCACCAGTTTATTCTGTTCATCAGATTTTTTATTCACTTGATTTTTAGATTCACCTGTTGGTAGTTATCACTTTGTTGTTCACAATTTTTATTTTACCTTTTTCTTCTTCTTTCTTTTCTTAGAGAATGCCTTTAGCATTTCATATAATCCTGGTTTGGTGGTGATGAACTCCTTTCTCTTGTCTGTGAAGCTCTTTATCTTCCCATCAATTCTGAATGATAGCTTTCCTGGGTATAGTATTCTTGGTTGTAGGTTCTTGCTATTCATCACTTTGGATATTTCTTGCCATTCCCATCTGGCCTGCATACTTTCTGTTGAGAAATCAGCTAACAGTCATATGGGTCCTCCCTTGTAGGTAACTGTTTTTCTCTTGCTGCTTTCAAGATTCTCTCTTTGTCTTTTGCCCTTGGCATTTTGATTATGTTGTGTCTTGGTGTGGTCCTCTTTGGATTCCTTTCGTTTGGGTTTCTCTGTGCTTCCTGGGCTTGTAAGTCCATTTTTTTTCATCAGGTAGGAAAATATTTCAGTCATTATTTCTTCAAATAGGTTTTCAGTATCTTGCTCTCTCTCTTCTTCTGGCAACCCTTAATTCGGATGTTGGCACACTTGAAGTGGTCCCAGAGGCTCCTTACACTATCTTCACATATTTGTACTCCTTTTTCTTTTTCACGTTCGGTATGTTTTTTTCTTAATTAAATCTTTATTATTCAGATTATTACATTTGTTTCTTTTTTCCCCCTCCATAGCTCCCCTCCACCTGGCTCCCACCCCTCCCTCTATCCTCCCTCCCCTTGACCTCATCCACACGTGTATGATTTTTGTCCAATCTCTCCCTGTACACCCCTCACCCCTTTCCCTCTGAGAATTATCAGTCCACTCCCTTTCTGTGCTCCTGATTCGATTATATTCATCAGTTTATTCTCTTAATCAAATTTTTAATTCACTTGTTGATAGTATGTATTTGTTGTTTATAATTTTTTATCTTTTACCCTTTTCTTCTTCCTCTTTTAAAAGAGTACCTTTCAGCATTTCATATAATACTGGTTTGGAGTTGATGAACTCCTTTAGCTTTTTCTTCTCTATGAAGCTCTTTATCTGCCCTTCAATGCTGAATGATAGCTTTGCTGGATATACTAATCTTGGTTGTAGGTTCTTGCTATACATCACGTTGAATATTTCTTGACACTCCCTTCTGGCCTGCATCATTTCTGTTGAGAAATCAGCTGACAATCGTATGGGTGCTTCCTTTTAGGTAATGAACTGTTTTTCTCTTGCTGCTTTTAATATTCTCTCTTTGTCTTTTGCTCTTGATATTTTAATTATGATGTGTCTTGGTGTGGTCCTCTTTGGATTCCTTTTATATGGGGTTCTGTGTGCTTCCTGGACTTATAAGTCTATTGCTTTTACCAGAGGTGGGAAGTTTGCAGTCATTATTTCTTTAAATAGGTTTTCAGTATCTTGCTCTCTCTCTTCTTCTGGCACACCCACAATTCTGATGTTGGTACGCTTGAAGCTGTCCCAGAGGCTCCTTACATTTTCTTTACATTTTTGGATTATTTTTTCTTCTTGCTTTTCCAGTTCAATGTTTTCTGATTCTTTATATTTCAAATTTTTTACTTGATTCTTGTCTCCCTCTAGTCTGCTGTTAGGTCTCCGTATAATATTTTTTTGTTTCAGTCAGTGTATGTTTAATTTCTAGTTGGTCCTTTTTCATCTCTAGTTGGATCTTTTCCATTTCTAGTTGGTTCTTTTTCATCTCCTCTTGGGTCTTGCTAACTTTATCCATCTTTTCTAGGATATTCTTGAAAAACCTTATAAGTGTGGTTTTGAACTCTATATGCAGTCGTTTGTTTTCCTCCATTTTTTTTGTTTGTGATCTTTTCCTTTGTCTCCACATTTTCACTATGCCAGGAAAACTTCTGTGTTGGATTCAGCCTTATGATACAAGAGTTGCAAAACTGAAAAAGCCTCTCTGTTGAGCTTGGGATGGGTGAAGTCTCAGGGCTTAAAGGAATGCCTTGCCTTCTAGTTGGACCTGCCCTTCAGGGCCCCTGAGTCTCACATGACTGGTTAATTGCTGGAGCGATCCATGTGTATGTGCGAGCACACTCTTACAGTGCCTCTAGACTGCTGCCTTTCCGGCTCCCCAGTGCTCTGGGACCATATTAATCTGGGTTCCCAGGGTTTTGCCCAAAACTGGGGTTTAGTGGAGTTAGAAATGGTGCAGTTGGGAGGCTCTGTCTCCCGCCCACTTGTGAAAGCCAGTGGCACAATCTGCAGTCAGTCTTCTGGGCTCAGTGCTCTGCACACCACCAGACTTCTGCCCTTTTGCGACTCCCCTAAACTTCCATGCACTTCTCCCTTTTGACAGTCCAAACTCCTCCCTGTATGAATTTTGGCTGGAACTGTGGTTTAGTGTTATATGATAAGGGGTTCAATGCCTTTGAGAGTCTCTGTCTCCCTCTTGCCAGAGAGAGCCAGCCAGGTACTCTTGCACCCGCTCTCTCCACATGGGCATCTCCATACCTCAGCTTTTTGCAGCTCCTCTGGGTATCTGTGAGCCCCTCTCTTTCCTTCTAGTTGTAGAATTTCCACTCAGCCAGCTTTCCTGTGGTTCTGGATGATGTCCATTATGTCTTTTAGTTGTAGTTTTGAAATTGTTGTGCGAGGCAGCAGTGTAGGTGTTTACCTATGCTGTCATCTTGGATCTCCCTTTGATGTTTTTTGCTTCCTCATATTTCAGATCTTTGGTTTGAATCTTGGGGTCCTCTAGTCTGCTATTGGACTTCTGTATATTAATCTTATTTTTAATATATTTTATTGATTTTTTTTACATAGAGGAAGTGAGAGGTAGAGATAGCTAGAAACATCGTTGAGAGAGAATCATTGATCAGCTGCCTGCTGCACACCTCTCACTGGGGATGTGCCCGCAACCAAGGCAAGTACCCTTGACTGGAATTGAACCCGCAACCCTTCAGCTACAGGCTAGCGCTCTATCCACTGAGCCAAACTGGGTTTGGCTGTATATTATTCTTTATTTCAGACAGTGTATGCTTAATTTCTGACTGCTCCTTTTCCATTTTTTTTTTGTCATTCTCATTAAGATCCTTGAAGGTATCACTAAGTTTCTCAGAGGTCTCACTAAGTTTCTCGGTGGTTTGTAGATGATTCTTGAGTAACCTTATAAATGTGGTTTTAAATTCTATGTCCAGTAGTTTTCTTTCTTCCATTTCTTTCATTCGTGACATATTTCTTTGTCTCTGCATTCTGGCTGCTTCCCTATGTTGATGGAGTGGCTTTTTGTGCTAGTTGTCCTTTATGGCCCACTAGCTCTGCCTCCCCAATCACCTGAAGTGGACACTCTTGGTGCACCCTTTTGTGGGCTGGGTACATAGTCTTGTTGATGTTAAGCCTTGATTGCTATTAGTACACTGGGAGGAATTGACCTCCAGGTCAGTTGACTGTGAGGATTAGCTGTGTCTATAATGGGAGAAGTGCTGTGCTGGAGACACCTCTATGGGTCGAACTTGTTTCAGTGGGGCTTTGGTGCTCAGTGAGTCTGCCTCTTGGGTGTGCCGCTTATGTACATGAGGATTTGAAATCTGGTGTCATCTCACACTGACCTCTAGGTACACTGGTTCCTGGATCTCCAAGGAGGTGCAAGTCAGCTAGTGTATGAGGCTACCCTGCAGGAGCTACAGGGAGATCTGCAGATTTCTCCTCTTTACTTGGAGTTTGGAAGATTTGGAGTTGTCTGGTCGACTTGCAATTTGTTAAGTTAAGCTGCAAATGGGCAGGCCATTCATATGCAAAAGCTGCTGCACACAGCTAAGTGGGTTTGAAAATTGGGTCAGGTGGGGTCTCAAGAAAGCACTAAGGCATGGCAAACAGCGATGGATGCCAGTCAGCCCTCTCTGTGTCTTCGTGTTTCCATGTTCTGTTCCATGTTCTGCACCCCACTCCCCAGCGCAGTGAACAATGATTCTTGTGTGCACCTCTCTTTCCAACCTGATGGCAGACAATTCAGTTTCTCCCTGTATGAGTCCGAGTCCCCAGAATCTAGCTGGAAACTGGAGTTGAGAGCAGTCAGGAACTTGTAACTCCCTCCCAATTGAAAAAAACAAACAAACAAAAACAGTGCATGCCAGCCTGATTTTCACACATCTCCTTACCTCTGCCTTTCTGAGCCTCTGTACATCCTACCAGGTCTCAATGCACTTTTTTCTTTCCTTATAGTTGTAGAACTTCCACTCCACCAGTTTTCCCATGGTTCTGGAGGATAGTCATTTTGTTTTTTAGTTGTAGTTTTGGTGTGGTTGTGAGAGGCAGCACGTATAGGTGTATACCTTATGCCACCATCTTGGTTCTCTCAGTCATGTGTGTGTGTTTTACTTTTAACCTTCTTTAAGATTTGTGCCTCACAGGATTTTGCAAACAGCATATTTTTTAACTCTAAGCTAAGGGATTATCTACTGTAATTATAACAACAATTTAAATGGTGTTCTATCTTAAAAATTTTTAGAAACTTTTCCTGTGTTCTGAATTCTATCTGAACTCAGATTGTAGTTGGAAGGAGAGAGGCATGAATCATCTACAGATCCTCTATAATATTCAGTCTTTTAGGTGTATTTTTCTTCTGCCTGAAAGCCATCCAGCAGGAAACTTATATAGCAAATGCTTTAACCCCAAGAAGTGACTAATAATGAGGCATTTTATGCCCTACAGTAAGCCAGTGAAGGTAATGATTTGGGGCAACTGTATCATTCAGTCCATGGATCATCACAAGGATATCTATAGAGGGCTAGTGCCTGCTTTATGGCACCATGAAAAGACTACTAACAATTGCTATCTATATATTTATGAGAAGCGCCATTTTTTTAAACTACATTCAAGGTTTGGCTCAGTGGATAGAGCATCGGCCTGCAGACTGAAAGGTCCCAGGTTCGATTCTGGTCAAGGGCATGTATCTTGGTTACGGGCACATCCCCATTAGGGGGCGTGCAGGAGAAGGCTGATCAATGTCTCTCTCTCATCAATGTTTCTAACTTTCTATCCCTCTCCCTTCCTCTCTGTAAAAAATCAATAAAATATATTTAAAAAAAACACACAAAGAAATAAAGTCATCAAACCTTCATTAGGAACATATATGCAAAGTCCTGTTAGGCTTCCATAGTATTCTATGTAATTTAATAGATTTATTTTTTCAAAGTAGTCATCAGGCATTGTACTGAGCATACCAAGATAAATCATAAGTGTTCCCTCACTTACGGAGTTCAGGGAACAGTGTGAGAAAGGACAAATTACAAAGTGGTGTGAGAGTAGAGTTTCCTTGCAAAACTCTGTGAGTGTAGATAAAGGAATGATTAATTCCCTCAGGAGGGATCAGAAGGACTGACACAGTAGATGATATTTGATCTATAGCCTAAGGAATGAATAGGATTTCACCAGGCAAACAGAAGAGGGGGAAAGAAAATTCCAAGTAGGATAAACAGCATGTGCAAAAGATGATTAAAGTGTGGTGAACAATTCTTTCTATTTATTGTCACTTGAGATGGCAAATATAAGTTATATAATATTGAGTTTGGATTTTTTCCCTCATGATTTCACTGCCATTTTTGAACAGAGAACATGATATTTTAAGGCAATGACAAGAAAATGCCTCATATATTTGAAAATTCTTATTAATCTGTGATGCTTATCTAATGTCTTGCACATAGCAGGCCCTCAATAAAAGGTTACTGAATGATGAGTCTAGAATCTCTTTCCATTTATAAATTACTATTCTATAAAGGATCAACTTTCAAAATAAAACTCTTGCCTGTGACTTAGGAATGGATGTTCACAGTTCTGCTCTCTATCATCCCAGCCTCCTCTACTCTTGAGAAGTTTGTCACTACCACTACACTTTAATTGTGTTTATGAGAAGTAGGGAAAACTATCCTTGGTTTGAATCCTCAGTAACACAGATTCTTATTTGGAAGGCCTCTATATAATTGAAATCCAAAAAAGTGCAATTTGAACAAGACATGGGGCTGGTGTCCTAGGAACTTTATTGATACTAGGTAATATAAATGGGCATACCCTGCATTTTAAATTTTATAGTAGAATCTAAACATGATTGATAAAACACTTTATCCTATATAATAAAATCTTAATATGCTAAATGTTCACTCATCCAGCCATCCATTAAACCAATCAAAGAGTAATATGCTAATGATATGCTAAGGCCACTCAACTGCTAACTATGACATGCACTGACCACCAGGGAAGCAGGCAGTTGACCATTCTTTATGACATGCACTGACCACCAGGGGGTAGATGACCTGACTGGTAGGTTAGTTTGCTGCTGGGGTCTGGCCAATGGTGACTGAGTGAGATGGGCCAGTCATGCCCTGTAGCCGTGCCGCGGTCCATCCCCAACCCTGATCCTGCACTAATGGGATCCCTAGGGCTGGCCTGCAGGATCAGTCAAAACTGATTCTCTGACATCCCCCAAGGGGTCCCAGATTGCGAGAGAGTGCAGGCCAGGCCAAGGGATCCCACTGGTGCATGAATTCATGCACTGGGCCTCTAATATGGCAATAATAAAGATAGGAGTCATTTGCATTGAACAGCCTTGATAGCAAAATGTGGTATTGCCTATACTTTTCTTATTAAGGAGAAGAATATAAAGTTTTATTATTTTTATAAAATTTTCAATAACCTTTAGGGTAGTAATAAATTTTTGCCTTGAAAATCACCAGGGGAAATATGACAGAAAATGCAGTCAAACATAAATCATTTGCAAATTACACTGAGTGGCCAGATTATTATGATTTCTGAACACATAATAATCTGGCCACTCAATGTATATCCTATATAATAAAAGGCTAATATTCAAATTGTCCCCTTTACCAAGAGTTCAACCAGCAGGCAGGATGGCCAACCATGCATGTCCCCTCCCCCTGGCCAGGTTGGCCGGACCCCACCATGCATAAATTCATGCACCAGGCCTCTAATATATATATATATATATATATATATATATATATATATATATATATATATATAGTGGCCAGATTATTATGCCTTCAGAGAGCATAGTAATCTGGCCACTCAGTGTATATGTAAGTATACTGTATTCTTCTCATTGGGTGTCTGAATCTAGTTTTTTGGAAAATTAATCTTGCTTCATTGTGAATCTACTTTGTATCAGAAATAAACTCCTTCAGCCCTAGCCAGTTTGTCTCCATTGATAAGAGTGTCAGCTTGTGGACCAAAGGTCCCAGGTTCAATTCCAATTGAGGGCATGTACCTTGGTTGTAAGTTCCTCATTGGACTGGGCCCTGGTCAGGGCCCATGCAGGAGTCAACTAATCAATATATTTCTCTCACTTCAATATTTCTCTCTGTCTTTCCCTCTCCCTTCCACTCTCTGTAAAAATCAACAGAAAAATATCTTTGGGTAACGAAAAGGAAGGATGGAAGGAAGGAAAGGAAAAGAAAGAAGAGAGAGAGAGAGAGAGAGAGAGAGAGAGAGAGAGAGAGAGAGAGAGAGAGAGAGAGAGAAGGGAGGAAGACAGAAAGAAACTTCTTCAGTTTCAAATCTCAGTATCTAAGTTGCTGGCTCTTTTGGGCCCATTCTCTATAACTACACCTTTCTAGAGGTCATGATACCAGGCCACAGAATGTACTCTTTCAGGCCCTGAACTTCACTGGGTAAATATTCTTTCCACAAATAGTTATTGAGTGCCCCCTTCAGCCAGGCACAGTGCTAGTTTCTAAGAATACAGAAGTAAATAAGACAACAACCTGCCTCCATAGCACCCTCGGCCTAGTGAGATGGCTGATAATCTCTTTTGGGTCACAGTCCCTTTTGAAAATTTGATTCTGACTGGCCTTACATTACTTAAATATTAGGGTGGCAGCTTCCTGTTTCTTTAAAGAAAGGCAAGAACTTTTGTCTCTGATTAATGGAGTCTTTTGAAATCTAATGTAGGAGGTTATTTTTCTAAATATTAGCCTTTATTCTCTTTGGAGCCTGTAGCATGATAGAAAGAATGTAGGTTTTTGAGCCAAATAGTCAGGGTTTCTGATTCCCCTAACTAGCAGTGGGACTTTGGTTAATTTACCTAGTCACATAAACTCAGTTTCCTCATCCCTAAAACAGTGATCCTCCTAGGTACTTTGCAGGATGGCTATAATGATTGAATGAATCAATGTGTATGAAGCAACTCACATAAGATCCATTATCCAATCAATGTTAGTAAGTGGGAAAATGAGATTTTATTATTTTGTTATTTTAAAATATATTTTATTGATTTTTTACAGAGAGGAAAGGAGAGGAATAGAGAGTTAGAAACATCGATGAGAAGGATACATCGATCAGCTGCCTCTTACACGCCCCCTACTGGGGATGTGCCTGCAACCAAGGTACATGCCCTTGAGCAGAATCGAACCTGGGACCTGTCAGTCCGCAGTCCGACGCTCTGTCCACTAAGCCAAACAGGTTTTGGCAGGAAAATGAGATTTTAAACCCAGGGCTTTCTGACTCAAAAACCTAGTCTCTGCTTCCTCACAAAGGCTCTGAAAACAATAGAGTATATTTAAATCTCACCAAAACTCTGTAAGGGAGGGAAACTATACCACAGCTGAAGAAACAAATAGAAAGGGAGAAATATGCTAATTTGTTTAGAGATATTTAAGACATCTGGAACAAAGCTGACACCAACTGCAGAATGTCAGCATCCTTTTCTAGTTATGAATGCTTAAGATAAAAATGTGCAGTTGCATCCATTATGTCTATAAGCATTTATTGACTACCACTTTGTGTCCAATTTGGTTGTAGGTATTTATTTATTTTTAATTGTCTAAAGTTTTACATATGTCTCCTTTTTCCCACCCCCAGCCATTCCCACCCTGGGCAAACCCCCAGCACCCTAGTGTCTGTGTTCATTAGTTATGCTAATATGCATGCATACAAGTCCTTTAGTTGTTCTCTAACCCCCCTACAATTTGTCTCTAGATCAACCTATTTTTGTTCATCAAATTATGTTGATCATTATATCCCACATATGAGTGAGATCATGTGATATTTATCTTTCTCCAACTAGCTTATTTCGCTTAGCATAGTGCTCTCCAGTTCCATCCAGATTGTTACAAATGCTAAAAATCCCTTCTTTTTTATAGCAGCATAGTATTCCATTGTGTAGATGTACCACTGTTTTCTAATCGACTCATCTGCTGATGGGCACTTAAGCTGTTTCAAAATCTTAGCTATTGTAAATTGTGCTGCTATGGACATAGGGGTGCATATATCCTTTCTGATTGGTATTTCTGTTTTCTTGGAAAGTGGGATCACTGGGTCAAATGGGAGTTCCATTTTTAACTTTTTGAGGAAACTCCATAGTGCTCTCCACAGTGGCTGCATCATTCTGCATTCCCACCAGCAGTGCATGAGAGTTCCCTTTTCTCCACATCCTCAATTTGAGCCTCAGTGCGTGAACTCAGGAAGTTTGTTTCCTCTGACCAGAACCCAGGTCCATGAAGGGAGGGTGCGCTGAATTTGAGCCTGGGTATGTGGACACAGGGCGTTTATTACCCGCAGGACCAGACCCCATGCCCACACAGGATGACAGAGCCAACTGACCTTGATTCAGCGCAAGTGCAAACAGAAGTCTGTTTTCAGCAGTTTCAGAGTGGACATTCTACCGACACAGAGCAACTGTGCAATCCAGTCCCCCAAGGAGATCAGGGACCCTGATTCTCAGTGTGAGAGGAAGCACTGAGCACCAGTGTCTTGACTCCTGGGGACCTTGATTTCCTGTGCATTCACACTAAGAGCCAGTGACACCAATTCTTGGCACATGAGCACACAGGGACCTTGATTCTCTGTGCAGAGCTGCACCAAGAACAGAGACTCTGATACTCAATTCTCAGCATAGGCACAGGGGTCTCTGACTCCTGACATGCACTAGGGGACTCTGATTTTTGGTACATTCCAGAGGAGTCTCTGTTTCCGTGTGGCACAAATGGGGTCCCTGAATCAAGGTGCACACACGAGGCCACACTAAGCATCTGTGACTCTGATCTTGAGCGAGTGTGACTCCCACCAACCCATGGCAGCCACGTGTCTTGGTGTTGGAGCTCTTCAGTGACCCATGGGGGTGTGAAACTCCCACTACACATGGCCCAGCCCCCACAACTCGACATTTGAACCTTTTGGTGATAGTTAGAATGGGGCAACAAGGAAATAATCTCCAGTGGAAAGAAAATGAGGAATCGCCAAGAAAGGAAATAAGTGAAAAGGAAGCATTCAGCATGACAGAAAAAGAATTCAGAATAATGGTCATACAGTTCATATTCTGGATGGATGAGAAAATCAACAACCTATGCAAAAAACAGGAAGAAATAAAAAGTGATATACCTACAATCAAAAACTATGAAAGGTTTCAACAGTAGACTAGAAGAAGCAGAGTACCAAATTAGTGAGTTAGAAGATAAGGTACAGAAACAAGCCCGATCTGAACAGCAACTGGAGAAAAAAAAATTAAAAAGCAGGTAGAGCCTAAGGGAGCATTGGGACAATATAAAACAAAGTTACATACATAGGGCTGCCAGAAGTACAAGAACAGCAAAGATTAGAAAATCTATTTGAAGAAATAATGACAAAACTTCCCAGATATTGGGAAGAAAAAAGTTACACAAGTACAGAGTCTCAAGCAAGATGATTCCCACACCAAGAACATCATAATTGCAATGGCAAATGTTAACAACAAAGAGAGAATTTTAAAGCCTGCAATATAGAGAAAGAAAGTTACCTACAAAAGATCCCCCATCAGATTATCAAATGATTTCTCAACAAAAATACATAAAGCTAGAAGGCAATGGAAGGAGACATACAAAGTGATGCAAAGCAAAGGACTGAATCCAAGAATAACCTATCCAGCAAGGTTATCAATCAAAATTGAAGGGGAAATCAGGAACTTTTCAGACAAAAAAAGGCTAGGGGAATTTATCAATACCAAGCCATCAATGCAAGAAATGCTAAAGGGAATGCTGTAAAAAGAAGAAATAGAAAGGAGGGAAGGAACACAGGCATAAAATACAGAAATGGCTACAAACAAGTACCTAGCAATAAAAACATTAAATGTAAATAGATTAAATGCTCCAATCAAAGACGTCAAATGAATGAATAGATAAGAAAACATGACCCATATGTATGCTGTCTTCAGGAGACCCACCTCAGGACAAGGGACTCACACAAACTGAAAATGAAGGTATGGAAAAATATATATCAGGCAAATGTAAATGAAAAAAAAAGCTGGGGTAGTTATACTTTTATCTGACAAAATAGAACCAAAGTGAAAACCATAATACAAGACAAGAAGGGCCACTTCATAATTCTAAAGGGTACAAGAAGAGGATATAACCTTGGTAAACATTAATGCACACAATGCAGGAGCACCCAAATACGTATTTAAAAAACAACAACCTTCTGGAAGATATCAGGGATGAGATTGACAGCAACACAATCATAGTAAGAGACTTTAATACTCCATTACCATCACAGGATAAATCCTCTAGACAAAAAATTAGCAAAGAACCCTCAATCCTAAACAACTCACTAGATGAGATGGACTTAATCAACATCTTTAGAACATTCCACTCCAAAACAACAGAATATACATTTTTCTCAAATGTACATGGGACATTTTCAAAGATAGACCACATATTGAGACACAGACAAAGTCTCTCCAAATTCAAGGGGATTGAAATCATATCAAGCATCTTCTCTCAGATCACAATGGCATAAAATTAGAAATCTACTACACTAAAAACAATCACCAAAATTCAAACACTTGGAGGCTGAATAGTACACTATTAAACAGTGAGTAGGTTACCAAAGAGATTAAACAAGAAATAAAACACTTCCTAGAAACAATCGACAATGGAAACACAACAATCCAAAATCTTTGGGACACAATGTAAGCGGTTCTGAGAGGGAAGTTCATAGCATTATAGGCTTACCAAAAATAATTAATTAAAACAATAATAATAAATTATCTAACTCTGAAACTTGAAGAATTATAAAGAGAGCAACAAGAAAATCCCAGAGTGAGCAGAAGGAAGGAAATAATAAAGATCAGAGCATAAGTCAATGCCATAGAGACAAAAAAAAATTACAAAAGATCAATGAAACCGAGAGCTGGTTCTATGAAAGGATAAACAAGTTTGATGAACCTCTAGCCAGACTCACCAAGAAGCAAAGAGAAAGGACCCAAATAAACAAAATCAGAAATTAAAGGGGAGAAATAACAACAGACCCCACAGAAATACAAATAATCATAAAAAATACTATAAGCAACTCTTCTCCAACTGATCAACCTAGAAGAAATGGACATATTCCTTAAAAAAATACAACCTTCTAAAACTCAGCCAGGAGAAATAAAAAAAAAACGGAATAGGTCAATAAATATGGAGGAAACTGAATCAGTTATAATAAAAAAAAAGTCTTGGACCAGACAGCTTCCTAGGGGAGTTTTATAAAACATTAAAAGAAGAAATAAAACTTCCTGAGGCTATTCCAACAAATTCAAAGGAAGGAGCACTTCCAAGCTCTTTCTAAAAAGCCAGCATTACCCTAATCCCAAAACCAGATAAAGACAATACAAAGAAAGAAAATTATTGGCCAATATCCCTCATGAACATAGACGCCAAAATCCTCAACAAAACTCCAGCAAATTGAATCCTACAACACATTAGAAAGATCATACACTGTGACCAAGTGGGATTTATTCTGAGGATGCAAGGATGGTACAATATCCTCAAATTAATAAATGTGATATACCATATAAACAAAATGAGAGATAAAAACCATATAATCATATCTATCAATGCAGAAAAAAAGCATTTCACAAAATCCAACACCCTTTCTTGATAAAAACCCTCAGCAAAATGGGAGTATAAGGATCATATCTCAACATAATAAAGACCATGCATGACAAACCCACAGCGGACATCATACTCAATGGACAAAAACTAAAACAATTTCTACTACAAACAGGAACAAGACAGGGATGCAAAGTCTCTCCACTCCTGTTCAATATATGGAAGTACTAGCCATTGCTATCAGACAAGAAGAAGAAATAAAAGGCATCCAAATTGGAAAGAGAAAGTAAAACTGTCACTATTCCCTAATGACATCATGTTGTACATAAAAATCCCCAAAGACTCCATCCCAAAACTACTAGACTTAATAGATGAATTCAGCAATGTAGCAGGACACAAAATTAACACCCAGAAGTCTATGGTTTTTCTATAAACAAATAATAAACTGACAGAAAGAGAAATTTAAAAAGCAATCCCCCTTAATATTGCAACAAAAAAATTAAGATACCTAGTGATAAACTTAACCAAAGAGATAAAGGACCTGTACTCAGAAAATTTCAGAATGCTGAAAAAAAGATAGAAGACATGAACAAATGGAAGAATATACCATATTCATGGATTGGTAGAATCAACATCATTAAAATGTTCATACTACCCAAAGCAATCTATAAATTCAGTGCACACCTCATTAAAATACCAATGGCATACTTCAAAGACCTAAAACAAATTCTCCAAAAATTCATCTGGAAAAAAATTAAGACCCAGAATTGCTGCAGCAATCTTGAGAAAAAAGAACAAAGTTGGAGGCATTACAATACCAGATATCAAGCTATACTATAAAGCCATTGTTGTCAAAACTGCCTGGTACTGGCACAAGAACAGACATATAGACCAATAGAACAGAACAAACAACTCAGAAATCTACACAAGCCATTTTGCACAATTGATACTTTACAAAGGAGGCAAGACCATACAATGGAGTCAAGACAGTCTCTTCAATAAATAGTGTTGGAAAAACTGGACAGATACATGCAAAAAAATGAAAGTAGAACACTAACTTACACCATACACCAAAATAAACTCAAAATGGATAAAGGACTTAAACATAAGATAGAAAACCATAAAAAGTCTTAGAAGCAACCATGGGCAGCAGACATTTGTCATAGCAATAAATTTAATGATACAGCTCTTAGGGCAATGGAAACTAAGGAGAACATAAACAAATGGGCTACATCAAAATGAAAAGCTTCTGCACAGCAAAAGAAACCATCAACAAAACAATGAGAAAGCCCATTGCATGGGAGAACATATCTGCCACTGTTATCTCTGAAAAGGATTTAATCTTCAACACTTATAGGCAACTCATACAACTTAACAAAAGGAAGATAAATAATCCAATAAAAACCTGGGTAAATGACCTAAATAGACACTTTTTGAAAAAGGACTTTCAGAAGGCCAAGAGACATATGAAAACATGCTCAAAGTCACTAATCATCTGAAAGATACAAAACAACAATGAGTTACCACCTCACACCTTTCAGAATGGCTATCATCAACAAATCAACAAACGACAAGTGTTGGCGAGGATGTGGAGAAAAAGGAAACCTCCTGCACTGCTGGTGGGAATGCAGACTGGTGCAGCCACTGTGGAGAAGAGTGTGGAGTTTCCTCAAAAAACTAAAATGGAACTGACATTTGACCCAGTAATACCACTTCTTGGATTATACCCCAAGAAAACAGAAACACTAATCATAAAGGATATATGCACCCCTATGTTCATAGCAGCACAATTTACAATAGCTAAAATTTGGAAACAGCCTAGGTACCCACAAGCAGAGGAGTGGATCAGAAAACTATGGTACATTTACACAATGGAATTCTATGCTGCAATAAAAAAGAAGGAATTCTTACCATTTGCAGCAACCTGGATGGAATTGGAGAACATTGTGCTAAGTGAAATAAGAAGGAGAAACACCACATGATCTCACTCATTTGTGGATAATAAAGAACTAATGAACAAAAAGATAGATACAGAGGCATTAAAGCATCAAACAGACTGTCAAAATACAGCGGGAAGGCTGGAGAGGTTTGAAGGGCAGAGGGAGGTAAGAGATCAACCAAAGGACTTCTATGCATGCATATATGCATATCCAATGGATGCAAGACACTGGGAGGAGGGTGAGGGCATGTGCCAGGTGGTAGGAGAGGCTGGGGAAAGGTCAATTGGAAAAAAAAAGAAAACATATGTACTACTATTTGTAATACTTTAAATCATAAAAAAAAAGTTGTGTAGGAAAGGGAACCTTTGTGAACTGTGGGTAGGGTTGTAAATTGTTATAGACATTATGGAAAACAGTATGGAGTTTCCTCAAAAATTTAGGACTAGAAATACCAGCAATTTCTCTTCTGGTTATTTATGTGAATAATATGAAAACACTAATTTGAAAAGGTATATGTCCCCCTATGTTCATTTTTAGCATTATTTACAATTGCTAAGATATGGGAACAACTAAAGTATCCTTTGACAAATGAAAGGATAAAGGAGAGGTGCTACATATACAATGGAATACTACTCAGCCATTAAAATGATTAAGTATTGCCATTTGCAACAACATGGATGGATCTTGAGGGTGTTACACTAAGTTAAATACGTCAAATGGAAAACGTCAAAACCTATATGATTTCACCCATATATTGAACAAATGAAGTAACAAAACAAAACAAACTCATAGATACAGACAACAGAATAGTGGTTATCAGAGTGGAAGAGGGCTGAGTGAGGGCGAAGTGAGTAAAGGGATCAAATATACAGTAACTGATGGAAACTAGACTTTTGGTGGTGAGCATATAATAGAGTATACAGAAATCAAAATATATTGTTGTACACCTGAAATTTATATAATGTTATTAGCCAAAGTTACCTCAATGAAAAAAATTAATTTAAAAGAACAAAACAAGTAGCTTTATAAAAGTTTACAAACAATGTAATGCTTATAAGTAGATAATTGGTTAAATATAGTACATTGAGAAAGGATTTCCAAGGTAATATGGTTAAGTTAAAAGGGTAAGTATAGGGCACTGTATGCAGCATGGTACCATGCTGATAAAATTATATTTTATGTTTACATATGCAGCCCATCTATTTTTTCCCTTTTTATTGAATTTATTGGGGTAACAGGTTAATAAAATTATATAGATTTCAAGTGTACAATTCTATAATACATCAAGTCAACTCTCCTTTCATCGCCATTTATCCTCTCTATACCTCTTTCCCTCTGGTAAGCACCATACTAATATCTGTGTCTATGAGTATATATTTTTTAGCTTAATTCCCTCACACATTGAAGCCATCCACCAATGCCCCCTTACCTTCTGACAGCTGTCAAACTGTCCTACCTATGAGTGTTTCTATTTTGTTTATTAGATTATTTTGTTCATTAGATTATCCTTATGAATGGAATCATATGGTACTTGTATTTTTCAGATTGGCTCATTTCACTTAGCATAATGATCTTCAGGTCCATCCATGATGTCACAAAGGAAACAATTTCTTTCTTTTTTAAAGCCATGTAATATTCCATTGTGTAAAAGAGTCACAGCTTTTTTATTTATTTATTTATTTTTCCTTTTTTAAATTTTTTTATTAATGTATTACATGTATACATACGTTGCCTTTGCCCCCTCCCACTCCCATGCATACCCTAACTCCCCAGAGTCTTGTGTTCATTGAATGCTTATATGCATGCATAAAGCCCTTCGGCTGATCTCTTAACTACCCCACCTCTCTCTAACCTTCCTGTTGTAATTTGACAGTTTGTTTGATGCTTTACTGTCTCTGTATCTATCTTTTTGTGCATCAGTTTATAATGTTGTTCATAGTACTTTTTAATAATCCATTTTATTTCAGTGGGGTCTGTTGTTATTTCTCCGCTTTCATTTCTGATTTTGTTTATTTGGGTCCTCTTTCTTTGCTTCTTGGTGAGCCTGGCTAGAGGTCAATCAATCTTGTTTATCCTCTCAAAGAACCAACTCTTTGGTTTGTCGATATTTTTTATTGTTTCTTTGGTCTCAATATCATTCATCTCCACTCTGATTTTTACTATTTCCTTCCTTCTCCTTATACTGGGCTTTTCTTTTTGCTCTCTTTCTAACTCTTTGAGTTGTAGGGTTAGGTAATTTATTATCATTTTTTTTTTTTGCAGTAGTCTTGTAGAGCTATGAACTTCCCTCTTAAGACTGCTTTCACTGTGTCCTATAGATTTTGGATTGTTGTATTTTCTTTCTTTTTTTGGAGTGTTTTTTTATTTTTTATTTTATTTTATTTTTTTAAATTAAATCATTATTATTCAGATTATTACATTTGTTTCTCTTTTTTCCCCTCCATAGCACCCCTCCACTCAGCTCCCACCCCTCCCTCTGCCCTTAGCTCCCTCCCATTGATCTCATCCATAGGTGTATGATTTTTGTCCAGTCTCTCCCTGTACACCCTTCACCACTTTCCCCCTAAGAATTAACAGTCCACTCCCTTTCTGTGCTCCTGATTCTATTATATTCACCAGTTTATTCTGTTGATCAAATTTTTAATTCACTTAATTTTTAGATTCACTTGTTGATAGATATGTATTTGTTCATAATTTTTTGGCTTTTACCTCTTTCTTCTTCCTCTTCTAAAAGAGTACCCTT
>PVJN01029112.1:0-26687 GCA_004026805.1 Lasiurus borealis | reverse complement strand
GAGATACATAAACAACAGTGATATTCTAAATGAGACATACAGTCCTAACTTAATCACAAAAAATGATTAAATTAATGGCGTAATCAATCTTAAAGAGGTAATATAGTCAAACCACAGTTCCTAGGTAACATTACATTTGGCTTAGACACAGAAATCTACCCTTCTGTTTGAAAATCTCCAGAATGTGAAATTACATGTTCTATTGTTAAGCCCGGAACGCAAGCCGCACTCACGGAGCACCAAGAGACGATCTCATGTAAAAACAAAGGGTTTATTCAGACCAGCATGCTGGGGCTCGCAGCATACTCCGAACACAGAGCAGTGTCTGTGAGCCCCGAGCCTTTGTTACATGAACGTTTTATGGACTGGGGGTCGGGGTGGGTGGAGAGCTGTTTGAATTACTGAGTTGGCCTATCCTGATAGGCCAGGTAGGGGCCGGGGTCTGCTTACCCAGGTACGGGATGTGGGGTCAGGAAGCAGTCTAATAGCAGGAAGAAGTGGTTTTGCCTTATTAGGTTACCTCCCGGCACATTATTGCTGGATTACCTAATGGTGGGTTGGGTAACTGGCAAGTCTCTTTGTCTTGTTAAGGGCGTAGTCACCTAAGATGGAGGAAGCTGGAAAGAATTGCCTTTTCAGTATTATATTAGTAAGTATAGTAGTCAAGAAAGTATTTAAATCCAAAATGCCTCTCCAAATTATGTCATCTCTTCCTATTCACCCAAAGATGCAATGAAGAACAGCTATTAAATACTACATCATCCTTATGACCTCTTAAATATTAGAACTTAAAGGAAGGTAGTTTTCTTAAGAAGCAGTTGATTTTTATTGTGAATTATGCAAAGTATGTTGGGTGATAATAGCAGTAATGATAGTGAAACAGGAATTTCTGGGGGTGAAAAAGGTTTCAGGGAATTTTAGAAATTAAGAGGAACATGGAAGAAGCACAGGGCTGCAGAGCAGCAGAAGGTATATTTCCATAGAATAGGGAAGCTGGAAAGCTGCAACAGGTACATTTCCATAGAATGAGGGAGCTGGGAACAGCAAATGGTCTATATTTACAAAATAAAGGAAGGAAGCCCTTCATCCAAAAGGAGAAAAAGAAAGCCCAAAGGGAATAGGAAAACAATAAGGGAGGTGGTGGTGGGGGGAGAATCTTAAGCATCCTATGTGAGATTCACCTTTGACTCCAGAGTTAGTACAGTAACCATTGGAATGGTGACCAATCAGAGGGGATATCAAGGTACCAAGATCAGCAGCCTTTATAAGCCCTAGGAAAAAGAACTCAGTGGAACTCTTTCCTTCCCCCATGTGGGAGTCTATGCTTGTCCTTCAATAAATCTCCACTTTTACTATACCACTGTCTGTGGATTCATTCTTCAACTCTGGGTGGACAAAGAATCCAGGTTCCAGTCCAAAAAATTCTGTATCAATAGCAATACACTTGAAACAACATCCTCAATATCTTTGAAAGCTAAGGATAAAGAAACCAAGGCATTTTCTATTCAAGGTCATGCAGAATTAAGAAAAAAAGTCAATAGGAAGCCAACCTAAGAGTTTCAGTCTCCTGTTCTTACTGCTTGGATAGTCTCACTTATCTTTAAAATTCTTTTGCATTCAGGTAAGACAGAGCCCTATGGGATTTATTCCCCTTTGTGCAGGTTGTTTAGCTGAGCCATACATTTCTATTGGCCCTATTGATTAGGCATCTGCTTCCTCTGTGAGGATGGTTTGCTCTTGTGGAACCGTGTTTAGCAGCTGTTGCAGTTCAGATGAGTGTTGACAGGATGAAAATTAAATTAACACCCAATAACATTTTAACACCTGGTCCAACAACAGCAATATCATTGAAATTCACCTTTTCAAAATTGCTTTGGGAGTTAATTCATCCTTACTTTGACTTTGACCTAAGGAGACACTCCTATAATTTTGGTACAAAAGACTCTCCCTTGACTGTTCATTTATAATTTCCATGAAACTTCCCTCTGATCCATGTTTAATAATTCCATGGGCAGTCTCTGGAAAATACTCAGTAAAAATATTCCATTAGAAGGTGTGCCACTCTCTTGATTACAGCTCAAGAGAGAGAACAGACAGAAAATCCTAACCAAAGAGGAAGTATGTTTCAGTGGAGCAAACAACAGACAAGTGAGCAACTAACCATATACTCAAGGTAAGTAAAATTTGAAAGAAGGCAGGTTTCACACACTTGTGACTTTCTAATTCTTAACTGGCTCGTGAATAATGTGGAGAATATGCAGAATATGACCCTTAAGCTGGTAAACTCTGAAGTCAGATTCCTTTAAAATTGCAACTTTGCCACTCCCAGACATATGAAATTCCTTAAGAAACTTAAATTGCTAGGCTTCACTTTTCTCATAAAATCCAACTAATAGTAGTACATTCTTCACAGGGTTGTCTAACAATTACAAAATCCACGTAAAACTCTAAAAGTGATAGTGTCCCACAGGGTCTGACACATGCTAAGTGCTATTTATGTCTTAGGTACCATTATTATTTCACAAACTACCTGAACTGAAAAGAAGCTTTGAGATAATTTAATCCTATCCTCTTACTTTACTATTAAATAAGCACAGGGAGGTTTTCAATAACTTCTTCAAGGGTATATATTCACATAGTGCTGAGAAAAAAAAAATCCAGGTTTCCTCATCAGAACTCATTCTTTTCATAAGACTGCCAACTCTTTAAAAGGCTATTTATTTAGAAAAGATTTAATGACCATGATATATAGCTCAACCACTTAAGCTGCTTTTATCTGTATTTCTCTTCCTCCTCTGGGAAAAAGAAATGATGTTATTCACTATTTGTTAGGGCTATTAAGATTCATAGGTAATCAAAACCAATCACCTTATCATATGCTGTTTGGAATTCCTATCACGTGCTAGATGTTTTTTGCCCAAGACAAATATAAAACAGTGCATTACCTACAGGAAGGCAAAGAAAAACTGTTACCATTCAACCAGTAAATAACTTAGAAAATGGTGATCCACTTACTAGATTTTCCAAGATCCTTATTTTCTTCTTGTTGTCTTCAATTTTAGAGCTAATTATCATATAGTAGAGGCTCAATACACAAAATTCACAGCACTGGCTGCCTTATGGCCCCACAGCTCCACCCTCTCCCACGTCCACCACCATACATCCCTGGTTCCCTGGTACCACATAGCCCCCTAATTGATTGCCTCACAGAGGCTGGCCTGGGCCTCCCTCTTTGGGGCAATTGTGAAACCTCCTGCCTGATCATCCCTCTGGCTGGTGGCCCCCAACCAATCGCATTGCACCTGCCTTGGTTGGCCTGTCACCAGTGGGTGTCATAGCATGCTCATCTGAATGGTTGTTCCACTGTTCTGCCATTTGGCTTATTTGCATATTACACTTATTATAATAGATGTAGAGAAAGGGGACTAACAGAAGGGAGAATAGCATCTTTTTCTTAGTTAGTCTTAGTACTCATTATAAAATGTTGGCAACCATTGTATTTCTACTGATTGATGTTTTAGACTAACTAAGATTTTTTGGATTAACTTTAAATTGTACACATTTTCCAACCTGCCTTTTCTACCACCAATTTAAACTCAAGAGTTTTTTTTTAATTGTCTGTTTCATTAGAGAATAAATTCCTCTAGTTTTTATCTGCGTTTTGTTTTATTTCATTTTATTTGTCTTGCTTCTCATCCTGAATATATGGGAGTGGTAATAAGACAAAATTTGCAAGATACAATTTCGGGATGATAATACTTTCTAAAATTATACTTTAAAATAATTTTGTCTTAGTTTTTAAAATAGATTTTTATTGATTTTAGAGAGGAAGGTAAAGGGAGGGAGAAATAGAAACATCAATGATGAGAGAGAATCATTGGTCCATTGCTTCCTGCACACCCTACACTGGGGACCAACTGAAAATAGTAATTGTGGTAATATTTGCTTTCAAAGAAGAATCAAGCTTAATGCATTTACATAAATATAGCCCTCCTAATAAAATAGATACTGAAGGTGAGGCTTCTAGAAGTTCATACAGAAGGGAAATTCAGATGAATTTGAAGATGAACTAAAAAGTAGGGAAGAAATCTGAAAAATAATGAATCTCTGAAATTCTAAGTATAATTAAAAAAAACAAAATGATATTGTCACGGAAAGAAAGTTTTACATATTAAAATCTGTTTGATTTCTCTTCATGATGACACTCAAAACATCTAATTGTTTAAAATATTTCCCATCTAAACTACTGATATTTTTATAGAAGGAACGTATTGCCAATATTTGAAAAACAAAAACAAAAACAAACATTCTGAATGAGTTGACAAATTGTAATCTGACTACTGAAGAAAGATAATAGTTGAATGTGAATACTGAATGCTAATAGTTGATTTTTTCTTTGTTCTTGTTACATTTTACTGGCATCATGTTCATCTTTTTACAAAAGAATTCAACACACACCCTGGAATGCAGACCCTTAGATAAAGGAATAGTGCTCCATTAAGCAATCTACATTGGCATCTGAGGTAGGGAGCAAAACTGTCCAGGTTCCATACTAAAGTAACAGGGTAATTGATGACACAAATACTGGGAAGTCACTGAGGGAAATGAAAAAAAAAATAGGTTTGATAACCTAACCACACCATAACCCTGAATGTTGTGCCTTTTGGAAAAGGTAACTTTTATATTTACAGAACCAACAATAGTTAAACTCAGGTAGTTTCTACATTACAATCAGATTCTGTTCCACATTTAAAATTCCAAATGAATTTACTTACAAATACATGCCATAAATCAGTGGTTCTCAACTTTTCTAATGCCGCAATCCTTTAATACCGTTCCTCATTTTGTGGTGACCCCAACCATAAAAATATTTTTGTTGCTACTTCATAACTGTAATTTTGCTACTGTTATGAATCATAATGTAAATATCTATGTTTTCTGATGGTCTTAGGTTCTATAGCAGCGGTTCTCAACCTGTGGGTCACAATCCACAGGTTGAGAACCGCTAGCAGGGTTGTCTAAGACCATCAGAAAACACAGATATTTACATTATGATTCATTTAACAATAGCAAAAATACAGTTATGAAGTAGCAACAAAAAATAACTTCATAGTTGAGAGTCACCACAACATGAGGAACTGTATTAAAGGGTTTCAGCATTAGAAAGGTTGAGAACCACTGCCATAAATGATGATGAACAACCTTGAGTATATTTAACCCATAATATGGCTAACCTGTCCAAAACTAGCAGTAGGGCTGGAGAATTAGTATCAATAGTTCAACAGCACACGTTCACTGCTGCAACAAAGATATTTTGATTACTCGGGGAGAATGTTCATAGATTTAGACATTATATTTATATATATATTTCAACTCTCTTCCTAAAGCTCTCTAAGTATATTTCTAACTTGTCTTCCAATATCATCCCATATCAGGATCAATGTGACTTTATATTTAATAATGTTTCTTGAAGTAACTTCACTCATTTCTTCTTTTTTTAAAGATTTTTAAAAATTTATTTCAGAGAGAAAGGGAGAGGAGATAGCGATAGAAACATCAATGATGAGAGAGAATCAATAATTGGCTGCCTTCCTGCACACTCCCTACTGCGGATTGAGTCTGCAACCTGGGCATGTGCCCTTTTGAACCAAACCCTGGATCCTTCAGTCTGCAGGCCAACACTCTGTCCACTGAGCCAATCCAGTTAGGGCCAGTCATTTATCCTTAATCAGTTTTTTCCACTCTCATTATCAGTGGAGATAGAAACTCCAGGTTCACCATCTTTAAAACAATTTCTAATGTAATATTTAAAGTCGTGGTATTTGGTCAGTTCATTTGATAAGCAGACACCAAGATGGAATCAGCCTTTCAAGACACTTGTTGGAAAAACAACTGCAAAGAAGGGGAAGTATAGGCAGAGGAAACCTTCAGACTGATACTCAGTTCTGATACATCTGAGAAAGGAGAGGGGTAAGAATAAAGATTAGGCAGGTAGAGTCTCAGACTGAAATATATCCAACTCTAAGAAAATCTCAGCCAGAATAATAGGAGTTCCCAAGCCAGATTTGCCCACTAGAAGAATCCAATGCTCTATCAGAATGGGCTAACACTAGTATCCCTGCCATGCTCAATCAGGGCTGAGAATATTCTAGAGAATCCTAACTTCACTGTGGACATGTTTACCCAGAATGGTGACAGTTAAAAGTATCTGTAACTATGCTCTCCACAGCAAGAGGTCTGAGGTGCCTTTCCATGTATAGTTGGTTTTGGACTCTTCCTGCAACTTTAAAATAAGGTCTGAATGTGTCCCAGAAGGTGATGACACTTTATAAATGTTCAGAATGTGCAAGAATGTGTATATCAACTTACCTTCTAACTGGAAATATGGATTCTACCAGCATTACAGTGACAGGAAAATTAAATTGACCCTTGCTGACAAATACTCTACTTGGATAACTATATTTCTTTATTCATGTGGGAGTTAAGAAAAAAAAGGAAACAAAACTTAAGGAACCTATTTTCCCAATCATAAGTGTATTTTCTTTCTCTCTTGATTGGTGATTTTATAAGTATTACCTTTAATAAGTATTTTAGCTTTTCAGTAAGGGTAGCATGCTTCTTAAGAATATGTACACTCAAGAATTCAATGATTCTCGTCACTGATGTTTCTTTTTTTCTCTCCCTCTCCCTTCCTCTCTGAAATCAATTCCCTATAAACACATCCTTGTAGTAAGTGTTTGATTTGTTTTATTGTACTGTACAAAAACCTTAATTGATACAATGATTATAATAGTGAACTACATGTTTGATGGGGAAGAAAACCATAAGGTGGAGGGCTATGGAATGACTGTACTTGCATAAAGATGAAAAGTTACTATGGAAGAGTCAAGATTTTGCTAAGGATCTTCCAAAGAAAGACAACTTGGGTACTAAGTCCTGGGGAAGAGAATTCCTGGTAGGAAATATTTTTATGTTTAAAAATCACTGGTAGATTTTGATGGAGGATTTGGAGAGGAAGGGTCCTAGGGACAAGTTCACAGTATTTAATGATAACATAGCACTTTGAAATTTACAAAGTGGAATAATCTGAGAAATTTTCAGCTAATGCTCTAGACAAATTGAGCTAAGCATGAGAAATATTATTATCTAATTTTGTAGACAAAGAAATAGAGTCTCAAAGGGATTTTCATAACTGGCAAGTAGTAGAATTTGGATAAAAATCTCTGTGTTTTATTTTTATTCTCAGTATATTTTATCCAATACAGTGCAGACTCTCCACAAATATTCCCTCCCACATAACAGTAAAGTTTTTAAATGTTATTTGAACTCATATATTAAATATCTGTATCTTGTATAGAAATTAGAAGAAATATGTAAAAACATTTAAATCTACTCAATTAAGTAATAAAAGAATATACTTACTATTTATATGTCAATACAACAATTAAAGCTTGCCACAGTATGCCTAACAGCAACCTCACTTTTTGTATATAATAGCATCTTAAGAGTGAATATGTGCTTCAATTTTTGTCTTCTGAAGACACTACAATTCTTACTTTCATTATCCATTTGTTCCTATTCTTGGTGATCAGACCTCTCTGTTTCACACTCATTTAATAAAGATTTGGAGTTATTGAAATTTTACATCACTGAGTATCATGCAATATTACCATGTGGAATTTAAGAACCAGACAGTAATGTGCATAGCACAAATGTAATGTGTTTTATGAGATATATTAGCATAATTGAGGTGTACTTCAAGGTGAGGAACAGAAAAGAACAAAAGACATAGAGGTGTGCAATCTATCTTACAGCAGGCTATCTAGCATAAAAAACCCAGACTCAATGCTTTTGATTCTACAATTGGAAGTGACCTACAATTCACATTTATTCAATCCAAAAATTATTGCAATTTAATAAAATGTAACTAGTGTAAAATCCATATATTATACTTTTATTAAGGGAAATTTGCTGTGGTGAGGGATTATTACATTTTATACTTAGTATCACTTATACTTATAAAACAATTTTGCTACCATGTAATGAGCATCAAATATGTGCCAGGAACTATACCAAGGATTTTACATAAATTATCACATTTATGCTTCATAGTCACTTTATACATTTGTAGATAGAGAAACATCTTAGAAAGTTTAAGAAACCTTCTTAAATGCACATGATTAAAAAGTGGTAGCACAACATTGGAAATTGAATAACTCTGTGCATATGTCACAAATTGTCATATATTATATTAAAATAGGTTTTAATCCAAAACCCTCAGCAAATACTTTTGAACTCTCTTATGTTACTCATCTAACAGCCATGCTTTCAAGGTCGAAATTACTGAATTAGACACAAATCCTGCTATAAGGTTGCTGAAATTGGTTCTCAGGTAAGACCCATCCTAACAATGATATATTAAGAAAAGGGATGTAAGCCCTAAGAAATAAGCAAATATAATCTTGCAGAAGTCCACAGAAAAATTACTATATTTTGCTAATGATTCTGTAGCAGTGATAACATATGAGCCAGGCCTAGATGGAGAGGTAAAATTTAAAGTCATATAATAAATAGTGTTAGTGAGGATATGAAGAAATTGAAAGTCTTCTGAAGAGCTGGTAGACAGGTAAAATAACTGTTTTGTAAAACAGTCAAATTGTTCCTCAATGGATTAAACATAGAGTTACTGTAAGACCCAGAAATTCAACTCCTAATATATATCCAAGAGAAGTGGAAACTTACGTCCATAAAAAAAAACTTATGCAGCCCTAACCAGGTCCCAGGTTTGATTCTGGTCAGGGGCATGCACCTTGGTTGCAGGCACATCCACAGTAGGGAGTGTGTAGGAGGGAATTGATCAATGTTTCTCTCTTATCAATGTTTCTAACTCTCTATCCATCTCCCTTTCTCTCTGTAAAAACAAAACAAAAAACAATCAATAAAATATATTTAAAAAAAAAACAGCCAAAAGATGGAAATAACTCAAATGTTTTCAACAAACAAAATGATAAACACAATATGGTATAACCATATGATAGAATATTACTCTGCTCTACAAAGAAATGAAGTACTGATACATGCAACAACAGAGATGAATCCTAAAAATATTATACTTATGTGAAAGAAGCCAATCTAAGCCTGCATATTACACAATTCCATTTAAATAAAAGTCCATAATAGGGAAATCTATAGGGATAGTGGTTGTTGACAACATCTATTATTTCTTTTTTTCCTTCTGTTTTTCACATATTTGCTTGTTTGTTTGTTTTTAATCCTCATACAATGATATATGCATTGATTTGAGAGAAGGTCAGGATGAGGAAGAACCATCAATCAGTTACCTGCCACATATGCCTTTACTGGGGGTTGAACCCACAAGCTGGATACGTGCCCTGATCAGGAATTAAACTTGCCACCTCAAATGCCCCAACCAACTGAGCCACACCAGCCAGGGCTGCAACATCTATTATTCCTACCATTCATTTACTATAACAACAATTAAAAATTTCAAAATCTTGCTGAAACCAGTTTGGTTCTGTGGATAGAGTGTCAGCCTGCAGACTGAAAGGTCCCAGGTTTGATTCCGGTCCGGGCATGTATCTTGGTTGTGGCCACATCCCCAGTAGGGGTGTGCAAAAGGAGGCTGATGGATGTTTCTCTCTCATCGATGTTTCTCTCTATCCTTCTCCCTTCCTCTCTGTAAAAAATCAATAAAATATATTTTTAAAAAAATAAAAAATAAAAAAATTCAAAATCTTGACATAGTCCCTTTTGTTTATTTTATCTTTAATTTCCATTGCCTTAACAGCTGTATCAGTGAAGATATTGCTTTAGCATATGTCTGAGATAAAAAGCTTCTTCACAGCAAAAGAAACTATCAACGAAACAACAAGAAAACCCACTGTATGGGAGAACAAATATGCCAGTGCTATCTCCAATAAGGGTTTAATCTCCAACATTTACAGGGAACTCATACAACTTAACAAAAGGAAGATAAACAGTCCAATCAAAAAATGGACAATGGACCTAATTAGATATACTTTTCGAAAGAGGACATAGAGGAGGTGAAGAGACACATGAAAACATGCTCAAAGTCACTAATTATCAGAGAGATTCAAATCAAAAAAACAATGAGGTACTATCTCACATCTGCCAGAATGGCTATCATCAACAAATCAGCAAATGACAAGTGCTGGTGAGGATGTGAAGAAAAGGGAATCCTCCTGCACTGCTGGTGGGAAGGCAGACTGGTGCAGCCACTGTGGAGAGCAGTGGAGTATGGAGTTTCCTCAAAAATCTAAAAATGGAACTCCCATTTGATCCAGTGATCCCACTTCTAGGAATATATCCCAAGAAACTAGAAACACCAATCAGAAAAGATATTCACCCCTATGTTCAAAACAGCACAGTTAAAATAGCTAAGATTTGGAAACAGCCTAAGTGCCTATCAGCAGATGAGTGGATTAAAAATCAGTGGTACATGTACACAATAGAATACTATGCTGCTATAAAAAGGAAGGAACTCCTGCCATTTACAACAGCATGGATGGGTCTCGAGAGCATATGCTAAGAAATAAGTCAGAGAAAGATAAATATCACATGATCTCACTCAATTATGGAAGATAATGAACAACATAAAATGATGAATAAAACAGATCCAGAGAGAGAATCCAGATCAATCAGACTGTCAAAATTCAGAGGGAAGGCAGGATTCAGAGTGGGGAGAAGTGGAAGAGATCAACAAGGGACTTATATGCATGCATATAAACATAACTAATGGACACAGACACTAGATGTGGGAGGTTGGCCAGCTGAGGAGGGATCACTGGAGGGCTCCAGGGCATGCCAGCCTGTCTTGCTCAGTCCCAATGGGCCAGACCTTTGCAGCAAGCTAACCTACCATTCAGAGCATCTGCCCCTTGGTGGTCAGTACATGTAATAGCAACTGGTTCACCAATCGACCATCTGCCCCCTGGTGGTCAGTGAGCATTATAGCAACTTTCTAATTAGTCAACTGTCTGCAACCCGGTGTGGTCAGTACACATTATAGTGAGCAGTTGAGTGGCCTTAGCATATCATAACATATTATGCTTTTATTGGTTGAATGGCCAACTGGATGACCAGACAATTAGCATATTAGGTTTTACTATACGGGATCTATCTATTATACTTCTCTAAGCTGAATTTCTTAAAGACACATTGAGTTGAAAAAAGTCATAAGCAATATTTCAAAATTAAATCTATACTAATAATAGAGGAATATGCAAAATGTCTGGGACTCCATCACAGCAATGATCTAATGCTCTAATGAGCAAGCTGCATGGGGCAACCAGACCAGCAGGAGGGTTAGTGATGGATGACCAAACAACTGAACAGCAGGCGGCATGTGGCAACCAGGCTGCCAGGGGGTGAGTTGGGGGCAACCAGGCCAGCAGGCAGAGGCAGTTAAGGGTGATCAGGCAGGCAGGCAGGTGAGCAGTTAGGAGCCAGCAATCCTGGATTGTGAGAGGCATGTCTGATTGACAGTTTAGACCCGGTCCCCAGGATCGGGCCTAAGCTGGCAGTCAAACATCCCCTGAGGAGTCCCAGATTGGAAAGGGTGCAGGCTGGGCTGAGGGGACCTCCTTCTCCACCATGCATGAATTCCGAGCACCAGGCCTCTAGTTTAATATAATTTGGTACACCAGGAGATAGATGTATCAGTCTTTTGTAAGACATTAGATTAATATTCATTTTGGTTGATAAGTTTGAGAAACAAATCACATTTTCATCAATACTTAGTTCTTGTACATTTTGCCTATCTATTCAAATGGATTCTATAATGCTATTCTATAAACTGACTGATGAGAATAACAATTGATTGAAACTCAGAGAAACAGGCTTCTTTGAAGCAAAAGAATATACAGACTAAGAAGTCCAAAAGTCTTAAAATATCCCAGATATTTTAGGAAAGGTTCAAATAGAGTTGGAAATGTTCTAGACACTTGTTTTACAACATTGCACCTGCATTCAATAATACTGTACTGTACACTTAAAATTTTTGTTAAGTGGATAAATCGCATGTTAAATATTCTTGCCACAATAAAATAACATTTAATAAAATATTTACTGGGATTGAACCATGAGTACTTTCTTATGCATCCCTCTAGCATTATGTACAGATTTCTACTCCAACTTTTACTTTTGTTCTTTTTCTTTTCATTTGTTCTTTATTTCCATATACTCTTGTCATTGGATAGAAATTCTTCTCCTGAAATTTAACAGTAACATAGTCATCAATCCTAATATATTTTTTATCCTCTTCCTTGACTTTGAGCTTCCACTGGGAACTTACTCTCTCTAATTATAACTACCTGACCCTGTCCTTCCTGATTCTCCTCTAAGCTTCTATAACTAATTTGTCTCCTGTTTTCTTTACTGGCTCTTTTATCTCAATCCTCCTTCCAAAACCTGTGATTTCATTTCTTTCCCCCATTTCTTCCTCTCTTACTAATTTTTTTTTATTTTCTTTTAGATATCCTTCACTAAATTTCAAGACTTAAATAATTATTTTCTCTGGTCCACCAGCAAACTACATCTCCTACCCTATTTATTCATCCTCATTTCCAGATAACTATTTGCTTAATCTACTCTGAAATTATAACAAAATCTCAAAGGCCACATTCACAAAACTAAATTTCTAAAATTCTTAGTTAAAATGACTTCTATTATATCTCCCCCCTATCCTTTTCAGCTAGTGGCTTAATCATTTACCCCCAATACCCATGAACTTAAACTTCATTATTTTTAATTTATACATCTTGCCTACTGTCAGTTGGAAGGCTGTGTTGATTCTTCCACTACATTAGTTCACATCTATCCCATGTACTTCATTTATGCATTATAGCCATCACAATTTCCTGTTATGCTGTACCCAAAGTTTTGTCAATATTGGCTTAAATATATGTTTATTTAAATATTGTTTTTAATATTGTTTATTTTTCAATTATAATTTATATATAACATTATAGTAGTTTCAGGTGTACAACATAGTGATTATACATTTATATATCTTACAAAGTGATCACCCTGATAAATCTAGTACACAACTAGCACCTACACAGTTAATACAATATTGACTATATTCCCTATGCTATATTTAATATCACTGTAACTATTTTGTGACTATCAATTTGTACTTCTTAACCTCTATACCCTTTTTTCACAAATCACCCCAACCTCTTGATATCTAGCAACCATTAAATGACCGCTGTATCTCTGTTTATTTTTGGTTGTTTCTTTGTTCATTTATTTTGTTCTTTAGATTTGACATATAAATAAGATGATCTGGCATCTGTCTTCCTCTGTCTGATGTATTTCCCTCAGCAAAATACCCTCTAGGTTCATCCATGTTCTTGCAGATGGAAAGATTTCATTCCTTTATATGACTGAATCATATTTCATTGTATGTATCCATCACTACTTCTTTACCCATTCATTTATTGATGGACATTTAGGTTGCTTCCATATCTTGGCTATTGTAAATAATACTGCAATGAACATATGGATGCATATATCTTTTTAGAATTGCTGTTTTGGGTTTCCTTGAATAAATACCTATAGTGGAATTGCTGGGTACTTCTTTGTCTCTTGTTATAGTCTTTGTTTTAAAGTCTATTTTGTCTAGTGTAAGTATTGGTAACCTAACTCTGTCATTTGGGACATATTTCTTTGTCTTTTCTTTTTGGTTGCTCCCCTGTGCTTATTTCTGGGTATGAGGCAGAGATGAGTGGCCTTATATAATGTGTCCTATAGGGCTCAGTAGTCACCCGAGCCAGGTGTTCCAAGTATATTCATGTGTGGATTGTGTGTGCTCTCCTGATATATTGAGCCTTTATTTCTGTTGGTATGTCAATAAGAAAGACTGACCATCAGGCTGATTGATTATGAGGACTGGGTGAGACTACTGTGGAGGAGTTTTTGTACAAGGGCTTATCCTACAGAGAAGAATTCACTTAACAAGGCTCTGGTGCTTTCAGAGTTTGCCCTTACAGTGTGTCATTTGGGGAGGTAGTTGGGTAGCACTCTGGTGTGTCTGAACCTGGCCCCCAAATGTATTGGTTCTGGGGGATCTTGAGATGTGCTGGCGAAGTCAGAATTGCATGTGCCTTGTCTAGCACCACCTGGTATGAACAATAAAGTTATCTTTAGAAGGCTGCCACCATGATGAACTTAGAGATGCCTGGGAGGAGCTAATTGAGGCCAGCTATTGCCAGTGCCAGGCTTGGGGCTGCTTAAAAAAATGTACAGGGTACACCAAGGCCAGATGCTACTTGTTTGGGATTTGTTAATCTTTGAGAGATTTTAGAAAAGTCAACAGCATGAGCCAATACATCTCATTTGCCTGGAAAAACCACTGGAAGCAAGTTGGGTGGGCCAGCAAGGTATCAGGGAATCATTGGGCCAGATGGATGAAGATTCAAATATGGAATCTCCATCAGTCTTTTCTGTTCTCAAAAAAGAGACCAGCAAAGAAAAAATGTTTCTTCCAGCATTTCTGTCTAGAAGAAAGCTGCTCATCCACCCCTGCCCTGAAGCCAGATAATTCAATTTTTCCCTGTATGTTATATCCCTGGAACCTTTCAAGGTGCTTCCTCAGCATGAGTGACTCTGTCTGCAAGTAAGTGCGTTCTAGTTTCTTTATGAGAAACACTTGGGATTCCAGCAGCCCTGTGCCTCATTCACCCATAATCTGCTGGTGTTCACTGTCAAAAGTTATGACAACTTCTCTTCCCAGCACTGAAACTCTGGGCTAGAGGCTCTAGTATGAGCCTGGGACACCTCTCTCCTCAGGGAGTATCTCTTTAGCTGAGATAACCTTCCCCATTTTAACCCCCACTCCTGGGTTTGGGATCAGCTCATTGCTCATCTCTGCCCATACTACCAGTCTTGATGTGGCTTCTTCTGTAAAGCCTTAGTTATAGGAATTCTGTTCATCTAGATGGTTTTCAATGAAGGTTGTTTTGTACTTTATTTGTAATTTCCACGTGGCCATGGTATCAAGTACAGTGTTTATCAGCTCCACCATGTTGACCGGAAGCTGATATTTAAATATTCTTTACAGCATCTTTTCAAATCTCTTTGGGATTCTTTGTTTTGTTTTTGAAACATATAACTTAAATACATTTATCCTAATTTCCAAAATTTCCAAGATGTGAAATAAAACTTTTAAATAAACACAGGATTGGTACCACCAGGAAATTTATGTAATCATATAAAAATGTAAGCAGTCTAGGATTAAAGATAGTTTCATAGTATGGTAACTTTTTAAGTAACTTGAAAGCACTATCACCTACATTCATTCATTTGGTCAGTCAGTCCTTTAACAATTATTTGTTGAGCACTTACTATGTTCCAGGTAATGTTTAGGCATGGGGTACATAGTAGTGAACAAAATAGACAACTACCTGCATTATTGATGCTTATATTCTAGGATAGTGGGGAGATAGACAAAATGTAAGTAAGGTAGGGGTTATCTAAAGAAGCCTGTTTGCCACCACTCTATGATATAGATATAAGAGAGGTAGGATTCAAAATGATTAAAGAAAAAACAATCTTGCTGTAATAGCAGGTATCATATTGGCCAAACATTGAATGTGAGCAACACTTCTTTTATTGTAGAACTACATGGTTTAGCACAGTAGAATATGAGTAAAAGTAGTATGAGTTGTAAAAATAGACCCTATACTTTAATGCAAGCATTGTGCAATTACCAACTGAAAGACTAGCAGTTCTCAGCAGTTCTCAGCTCTTGGCATATGTCTTAATATAAAAAAAAAATCACCTAGAGCATGCATTAAAAAATTATAAACTGAAATAAAGGTCAAGAGGGCAGAGTAGGAAAACCCTGAGTTCGAATCCTCCCACAGACACATGAAAATTATAGGTACATATAGAACAACTATATCTGAGAACAACCTGAAAACTAGTAGAATAGATTTTCTACAAATCTATATATATAAAAGCCTAATATGCAAAGTGTTCCCTCAAGAGTTTGATTGACTGGGAGTTCAATCTCTTACAATGATATGTGCTGACCTCCAGGAGGTGGTGCAGAATTAAGGGAGGCCCTGGCCAGCAGCCAAGGAAGGGAGACCCCGGCCAGCAGCTGGCAGCTGGTAGAGACCCTACCTGTGCACAAATTTTATGCCCTGAGCCTCTAATGAAGATATAAAGACACATCAACATGGTTAGGAGAGACAGCCATGAAGTTTAATCATGACCCAGAATCCCTAGGGCAGCAATCCCACAAACAGGAGAGATATTATGTCCATGGAGGTCCCACCTGAAAAGCAAGGGAACTAAACTCTATAGGAGGTTCCTCAGTCCTAGTGATCTGTACCATGAAGAGGAGCACTTAGCACATTTGGCTTTAAAAATAAGCAGGGCTTATATGTCCAGGAGAGCAAAAAGGCAGTAGGAGACTCTACTCTTAAAGGGCTATTACACAAATTAACTTGCTCTGAGTTCCAGCACAGAGGCAGTGGTTTGTAAAGCAACTGAGTCTTATCTGAAGGATATACATTCATTAATTTTAGGGCTTATATCTAAGATGTAAAGACATTTTGGAATTGTTTCCAGGGAGGGAGTGCTGGTATACATCACTTTTTTCTTACTTTCCTTTTACTTAAATATTCCATCTCTTGTGGGTGCCATTTCTGATCTCCCTATTAATCTTGCTATCTCCATTTGCCCCACCTTAGGTTCATCTGAGGACAAACCCCAGCAAACTAGCCCAACCTGACTGGCACCCCTCCAAATTTATTCCCATGCAACCATAGTCAGTGGGAGACCACAGCCAACAACTCTATCCCTCCAAAGTAGACATCCAAGTTTAGGAAGCACTAAGAGTCTCAAACAAGATGAACCTAAAAATAGTCCCCACAGCATAATTAAAATATCAAAAGTTGTCTGGCAGGTGTGCCTCAGTGGTTGAGCACTGACATATGACATAGGTAGTCACTGTTGGATTCCTGATCAGGGCACAAGCATGGGCTGCGGGCTTGCTCCCCAGTGTGTGTGTGGTGGGGGTGGATGTGGGGGGAATGTGGGAGGCAGCTGATCAATGATTCCCTCTCATCATTGATGTTTCTGTCTCTCTCTCTCCCTCTTCCTTCCTTTCTAAAAATCAATAAAAATATATTTTTAAAAAGTGTCAAAAGTTCAAAATAAAAAGAGAATCTTAAAAGCAGCACAAGAAAACAACTAGTCACATACATGAGATAATCAGGTGATTTTTCAGCAAAAACTTTATAGGCCAGAAGATAATGGCACTATATATTCAAAGTGATGAATGGAGAAAGCCTACAATCAAGAATACCCTACCTAATGAGATTATCATTCAAAATTGAAGGAGAAAAAATATTTCCCAGACAAGCAAAAGCTAAAAGAGTTCACCTCCACTGAACTGGCATAAAGGAGTGTTTTTAAGAAAATGATAAATGATAAAGGAGTGTTTTTAAGAAAAAAGGAGAGGCCAAAACAAAATATAAAAATATATATTTTGAAAAATCTCATTATTAAAGACAAATACATAGTAAATGCAATGAACCATTTATAAAACTAATAAGAAGGTTAAAATAAAGAATATAAAAATATCTAAAACTAAAATAATCAGTTGGGATACACAAGTAAATGAACATAAAATGTGACATCAAAAACATAAATTATGGAGGGGAAACTATTTAGGTCTTTTGTGGTTTCACACATATTTTAAAATTTTTTCTAGTTTTGTGAAAATTATAGTTATTCTGATAAGGACTGTATTAAATATATAGATTGTTTTGGGTAGCATGAACATTTTAATGATATTAATTCTTCCAGTTATGAGCATAATATGCCTTCGCATTTATTTGTGTTGTCATCATTTTTTTTTCACCAATGTCATAGTTTACGAAGTACAGGTTTTTAATTTCCTTGGTTAAATTTATTCCTAAGTACTTTATTCTTTTTGATGCAATTGTAAATGTTGTTGCTTTATTAATTTTTTCTTTTTGATGGATTGCTATTAGTGTATAGAAATGCAATAAATTTTATGTTCCACAAATTAATTGAATTAATTTACTAATAGTTTTTTTGGTGGACTCTTTAGAGTTTTTTATATATAGTACTATGTTATCATCAGCATATAGTGACTGTTTGACTTCTAACTTCCAATTTGAATGAATTTTATGTCTTTTTCTTTTCCGATTGTTGAGGCTAAAACTTGCAATACTATGTTGAATAAAAGTGGTGAGAGTGGGCCTCCTCATCTTGTTCTTGGTCTTAGAGGAAAATCTTTTCAGCTTTTCACTGTTGAGAATGATGTTAGCTGGGAGTCTGTCATATAGGGCCTTTATCATGTTGAAGTATGTTCCATTTATACCCATTCTTTTTTTTTAAATATATTTTATTGATTTTTTACAGAGAGGAAGGGAGAGAGATAGAGAGTTAGAAACAACGATGAGAGAAAAATATTGATCAGCTGCCTCCTGCACATCCCTAACTGGGGATGTGCCAGCAACAAAGATACATACATGCCCTTGACTGGAATCGAACTTGGAACCTTTCAGTCTGCAGGCTGACACTCTATCTACTGAGCCAAACTGGTTTTGGCCTTCCTATTCTTAGAAATCAATTGAAAAATTATTTCACACATGAAGTTCTCCCTACTAAAATAATCTATTTTCTTTAATGTAGTATTTTCTTTGCATATGCAGTATTCTCTCTTTGAATCAATCTCTTAATTTTGGATGTTCTAAGGTCCAACCTCTGATCACTCCGCTTCTTTACCTGAACTCACTCTTTTGAAGAGCCATCCAACTTCATTGCTCTAAATACCATTTATTTGCCAAGGACTCATAAATTGACTCATCCTACTCAGTCTTTTCTTCAGTGTCTCAACTGCCAACTAGATATTGCCACAGAATTTTTAATAGACTTTTCAAATATGACATGTCCAAAATTAAACTGATCTTCCACCCGAAATTGCTCTTTCCTATCTCAAGGGATAAGAACACCATCCTTGCAGTTGCCCAAGCCAAGAACTTGCAATTATCTTTTATACATTTCTCCTTTTACAAACCCTGACTAATCCTCTTGTCTCTTTCTTCAGACTTTATACAAAACTGAATTACTTCCGAATAATCCCACTGCAATCATATGGTCTTATTTATCATTATTTATTTTCTTGTGTGGATTTTTGTAACATCCCTCTAACTAACCACTAAGTTTTTATTCTTATCATTGATGATACAGTTAGGTAGTAGTTTGCAAGGACCAATGTGAATTATGATTTCCATTATCTCTCTAACCTCATCATTTACTCTTTTCTCCCTTGTTCATTCTACTCAAACTATACTGGTCTCTTTGCTATTACTCATATATACTAGCTTAACTCAACCATGAGGCATTTTCAGTGACTGGTTTATATGTCTGGAATTTTTTTCAAGATCTCATTACTAATTACTCACTTCTATCAAGTCTTCATATAAATATCACCTTTGCCATGAGGACTGTTTAAATCACTTTATTTAAAATTTCAACTCTCCTACTCTATACTCTTGATCACATTTACCTATTTCATTGTTTTATTCATATTACTTACCACCTTCTAATATACTATTTAATTTTTAATGTGTATTTCTATTTCTATTTTAACATAAGACCTACAACAGCAGGTATTTTAGTATTTTTCGATCACAATATATCTCAAGTGTCTAGATTATCTTGAATAAATGACTTCCCTCTTTTAATCTATTTTATATAGTATACTTTAGCAGGCAGTTGATATATATCTTATTCCATGAAGAAAAGATCAGTTCTGATTCATTTCTGTTAATCACATCTTCATCCACAATATTCTGCATCTTGCTTTGCACATAATAGGTAAGTTTTTGTTTGATACAAAATTAATGAAGTTTAATAATTTTAAAAGGGATACATTAACTTTAGTGTATGACTATTTCACTAAAATGAGAGTTAACAGATATCCTTTACACATTTAAAAAAGAACTAAAACTGGAGACTGATAATCCATAGAGAAAGGCAGGATCTGTCTACCTCTTAAAGGAACCAGATATTTGTTCATCTCTTGTTCTCTCCTTATTTGCCACATTTCTTTCCCTCCACCTCTTCTAGCCTCCAATTCCATCCCTACTTATCTTTGTTTCTTCAGATTAATAGCAAAAGATGATTAGCCATGAATAATGCTGCAATGAACATATGGAAACAACCTAAGTGTCCCATAATAGAGGACTGGATAAAGCTGTGTTACATATACACAATGGAACACTATTCAGCCATAGGAAAGGATGAAATAATGCTATGGATAGACCTTGAAGACATTATGCTAAGTGAAATAAGTTAGTCCAATAAAACCAAGAACTATATAATTTTACTCATACGTGGGATATAAAACTTAAATTCGTGGACATAAACAAAAGTGTGGTGATTGCCAAAGAGAAGGGGTGGGGGGAGAAAAGGGATCCTAATATACGGTGAAAGGAGAAGATTTGAGAAGGGTGTTGGGCATACAGTGCAACATACAGATCTTATAACATAGAAACCCACACTTAAAACCCAAGGGCTTTGGCTTAGCTAGCAGGAACCATATAAAATTTATTATGACAAGTTTTATTCCAACTTTTTCTGACCATTTAAACAGCTTATGCAATAGGTCCAAATCTCCTATTTCAGGAAACCTGCTCAGTTCAGCAGATACTGCCAATGGAGCAACCAAACTCACTTTAGCAAGTAATAAAAGGAATCGTGACTAGGTTGAAAAATTCATTCTGACTAATTAAATCAATTTATTTGCTCAATTTATCATTCATTCTCTTTAAATAGCTGTGTCAATTTACTTTGTCTTACTATAAGATTTATAACCTTGCATGTTTATCGTAGAAAGAAATGGAAAAACACGGCTAGAAGAAAGTTTCAAGCCCAACAGGCAAAAAATATAGCTGCCCAACTTTCACTTAAATCAGTGTTAAACCTTTAGATTAAATATATCTAGTTATAGTTTGTTTTTTAAAAAATCACTATGCACTAAATCCTCAAACTTTTACTTTCTTATGAAGATTTATTTTCTTGTCATTACTTCTATATATTTTTTAAAGAAACTAGCTCTCAGCTTTCTACATAAGCCCTGGGAGAAAACATTATTTAGCAAAAATTATAACAAAATTTAAAATACATCTCATCTCTTTGATATTTTCTACTTTTATTTATTCTAAATTTTAAAAATGGTATTATACAACTAGATACAGCAATAGAGAATGCTTATGATTAATATCATTGCTCATCTGAAGCTTGAACTATATCAGTGCCTTATTTTTCCACTTCAACACACTCTGATGCAGTTTTAAAACATGACCATAAATCTTTGACACTTCTTCCATTGATAGGTGGGATCCATGTCCTCTCCCTTTGAACTGGGCCAAAGTTGTGCCTGCTTTGACCAATATAGTATGCTATGTGACTTCCAAACGTCTGTCATTAAAAATCTATGGAATTTCCACCTTCTTCACTAGAACACTTGCTCTTGGAACCCTGATCAACTGTGTAACAAGTCGGGCTGAGTGCATCATGTAGATTTCCCCAATCAACATTTATAGCTGAACCCATTCATTCATCTCATTCAAGGTGTCAGATATGTTAGTAAAGAAGCTAGAAAGGGAATTCTTCATCCCAAACTGTTTCAGCCTTCAGCAAATCATCCCCTGTTACTGAATCATTTCATGAGCATAACAAAATGGTCCTAGTTTTATACTCTTAAATTTTGTGGTAGTTTGTTATGTAGGAATAAATAACTAGAACACATTTCAAGGCAATGGCTGTTTCTTTTAACTTCTGAACAACTTCTGCACTAATATTTATAGCATCTTATTATTTGTAAAGGGTCTGGTCAACTTCACAGTAAGGTAGTAGTAGGTGATAATGCATTATAAGCCTAAGACCACCTCCAGCTTCTTATTATAAAATGAAGAGCATGTGTTTTTTAATCTCCTTGGTCCCTTTCATTTTTGACCTGTCTAGTACTGACAAGCAGTGTCTGTCCATAAGTTAGAATGCTGAAACATCAATGGTGGTACATTTGGGGAGATAGATTTCCAAATATTTAGCATAGAATGTCTCACATCTATAATTACGTTGTCATCTTTATCAGTTTTCTCGATGATTAATTCTAGCTAGTTTAGAGACTATGTCAATTCCACATTTCTAAAGGGAGAAATAGGTTTTACATCTCTTCCTAAATTACTCTTTAAAAAGTTATGTGATTTCTTTGGATAAAAGATTGAGATAGTTTTCATTTTCATAATAATGCATAGGAGCAGAACACTCTCAGAGCAATACTAACACCAATTAAGTGGGAGAATATTAGGTTGAGAAATATTTCTGGTATTTGCTCTGAAAGGCAAAAAGAAAAACCTGAGGACTTTCCTAAGAATATTTGCTCAAGTAGTATTTTTCCCCAATGCATTTTTTTGTTCCTCTCTAGAAATTTCAATATATTGTTGAATTGTTTCTTGCATAAATAATTCTTATTCTTGGTTATATTTTTTCTCTAATGAAGTATTAGATAGCTGAAGAATTTTGTTCTAGGATTTTTTCTCTCCTTCTCCTAGTGGTTGACTACTAGTACTTGGTAGAAAAACTAGTGAATTCAAGTTATTAGGATAAAAATGGAAAGATTGCAGCAGTTAACAAAGTTATAGTAGTCACTAAAGTTATTTTTCCCCATTTACCAAAGTTTTCAAATTTACTGGAAGCCATTAAAGTCTAAATCTGTGGTTTTCTTGAAATCCTCAGTAGCCCTCATATAAAATATTGAAAATGGAGAATGACATGAGAATAATTATGAAATAATTTTTGACTGAGAACATACTGAAACTTATCATTATCTAACTCTAGTGCTTTAACTAAAATATAAAACACTTTCACTGAAGCATTGAGGTTCACATTAAGTAGTCTAGCTTAGTCAAAGCATGACTGTTGACCTTCTGTGCTTGAGGCATGTACTATTCCATGCAGATATAGGGTTTTCTACTCTTCTTGATGGACATAATGGGAGATACATGTGCACATCAGGAAGAGATTAGACCTTAATTTGGAATATTAAGTAGCAGGGGCACATAAAAAGCCTTCATTAAAATATTATAAGTGTGCTAAATCCATAAGAGCTAAGAGATATGTTCATATGAGAGAAAATTCCAACATCAAGCTTCCTCCTTATCTCAATTTCTGACATTTGGTAATAAGGAAGAATATTTACTTAGAAAATCACTTTATCCAGTGGCTACTAAAGTGCTACCAGACTACCAAAGAATTACCTTATACTTTTCCTGTTGAGGAACATAACATAAATGTACAATAAACAATCATTGTATCCCTGAAACTACCAAAGCCAACTTCTTATCTAAGTTGAACAACTTCTACACTAACATTTATACCCACTTATTATTTAAGTCTCATTTTCTCATCTTGAGCTAAAGGGGAAAAATATGTTCTTACAATAACTATTTTGACCAAAACACAGATAGGCTAATCAGGGTTTTGGTATATACCTATGCCAATGGATAGTAGAATGCTCATATTTTCAATCAACATTTATGGAGCATCTACCATGTCAGAATACCTTGAACAGATGACCTTGAGACTCCAATTTTGACATAAAATCTAAAACAATAAATTATCTAGAGAATAGTCCTTATATATAAGTATCAATATAAATTTAGTAATTCTTATATTTAAAAAATACATTTCAAAACATTAAAAAAACCTAACTTTAAAATAAATTACTTTAAGTACCTGGGCTTTTTACCTCTTAGAATTAAATGCCATAAAAACATTACTATTGCCGAGACCAGTTTGGCTCAGTGGATAGAGTGTCGGCTTGTTGACTGAAAGATCCCAGGTTCGATTCCAGTTGGGGGCATGTACCTTGCTTGCGGGCACATCTCCTCTGTGGGGTGTGCAGGAGGCAGCTGATAGATGTCTCTCTCTCATCGATGTTTCTGACTTTCTATCTCTCTCCCTTCCTCTCTGTAAAAAATCAATAAAATATATTTAAAAACAAACAAACAAAAAAACATTACTATTATTTGCTAAGTAATGGTGTCCAAAAACAAAACTGTTACATACTTAATCTTTAGATATTGTCTTTTTTTATTTGTTTTGTCTTGTTTTTGTTAATCATCACCTGAGAATATTTTTCCATTGATTTTTAGGGAAAGTAGAAGAGAGAGGGAAAGACAGAGAAACATCAATATAAGAGAAACACATCAATTGTTTGTCTCCTTCACAGGCCTTGACTAGGGCTCAGGTCAGAGTGGAGCCTGCAATCAAAGTAAGTGCCCTTCATCTGTATCAAACCCAGAACCCTTTGGTGAACAAGCCAATGCTCTATTAAGCCAAACCAGTTAAGGCAAGATAATTATTTTTGTGCATGGTGTAAACTGATGGGCTAGTTTCATTTTTTTGATGTATCATCTGTCCAATTTTTCCAACACCATTTATTGAAGAGACTGTCTTAATTCCATTGTACGTTCATGCCTCCTTTGTCAAATATTAATTTAGCAGAGTGGTTCGGGTCAATATCTGGGTTCTCTATTCTGTTCCATTGGTCTATATGCCTGTTCATGTGCCAGTATCAGGCTCTTTTGAGAACAGTGGCTTTGTAATACAGCTTGAAATCTGGTATAGAGATCCTTCCTATTTATTCTTCTTTCTCAGGATTGTTGTGACTATTCAGGGTCTTTTTTATTCCAGATGAATCTTTGGAGAGTTTTTTCTAGGTCTGTGAAATATGCCATTGGTATTTAATGGGGAGTGCATTGAATCTATAGATTGCTTTGGGTAGTATGGACATTTAATGATGTTGATTCTATCAACCCATAAACACGGTATGCTCTTCCATATATTCATGTCTTCCTCTATCTCTTTTTTCAATGTCTTATAGTTTTCTGAGTAGAAGTATTTTACCTCCTTAGTTAAGTTTATTCCGAGGTATCTTAATTTTTTGGTGTGATGGTAAATGGGATTGTTTTCTTAGTCTCTCTTTCTGTAAGTTCACTGTTGGTATATAGAAATACCATAGATTTCTTGGTGTTAATTTTGTATCCTGCTACATTGCTGAATTCATTTATCAAGTCAAATAATTTTTTGATGGAATCTTTAGGGTTTTCTATGTACAGTATCATGTCATCTGGAATAAGGACAGTTTTACTTCTTTTCCAATTTGGATGCCTTCTATTTTTTTCTTCTTGTCTAATTCCAATGGCTACTTGTACTATGGGATTGTACAATGGCATTCCACTAGTATGTTGAACAAGAGAGGTGAAAGCGGGCATCTCTGTCTTGTTCCTGTTCTTAGTGGAAATGGTTTTGGTTTTTGTCCATTGAGTATGACATTGACTGTGGATTTGTCATATAAGGCTTTTATTATGTTGAGGTATGATCTTTATATTCCCACCTTGTTAAGAGTTTTTATCAAGAAAGAGTGTTGAATTTTGTCAAATGCTTTTTCTGCATCAATCAATATGATTCTGTGGTTTTTAATCTCTCACTTTGTTTATGTGATGTATCATGTTTATTGATTTCTGAATATTGTACCCTCCTTACATCCCTGGGATAAATCCTATTTGGTCACATGCATGATTTTTATGATGTACTGCTGGATCAGATTTTTCAGAATTTTGTTGATGATTTTGGCATATATGTTCATGAGGGATATTGCCCTGTAATTCTCTTTCATTGTGTTGTCTTTATCTGGTTTTGGTATTAGGGTGATGCTGGCTTCATAGAAGGAGTTTGGAAGTGTTCCTTCCTCTTGAATTTTTTGAAATAGTCTGAGGAGGATAGGTTTTAGTTCTTCCTTGAATGTTTGGTAAAACCCACCTGCGAAGCTGTCTTGCCCTGGGCTTTTATTTGCTGGAAGTTTTTTAATGACTGCTTCGTTTCTCCCATACTTTTTGCCCTATTGAGGTTTTTAGATTCTTCCTAATTGAGTTTTAGAAGGTTGTATTTTTCTAGGAATATGTCCATTTCCTCCAAGTTTTCCAGTTTGTTGGAATAGTGTTATTCATAATATTTTTAAACAATCCTTTGTATTTCTGTGGGTCTGTTGTAATTTCTCCTCTTTCCTGTCTAATCTTGCTTATTTGGGTTCTCTCTCTCTTTACTTCTTGGTGAGCCTGGATAGAGATTCATTAATCTTGTTTATTCTTTCAAAGAACCAGCTCTTTGTTTTGTTGATCTTTTTTATTATTTGGTCTCTATGTTGTTTATCTCAACTCTGATCTTTATTTCCTTCCTTCTGCTAGACTGTGCTTTTCTTGTTGCTCTTTTTCTAGCTCTTTGAGTTGTAGGGTTAGATAATTTATTAGCATTGTTTTTTATTTTTTGCAGTAGACCTGTAGAGCTATGAACTTCCCCTCAAGTCTGCTTTTGTTGTGTCCCATAGATTTTCGATTGTTCTGTTTTCATTGTCATTTGTTGCCAGATGTTTATTTCTTCTGTGATCTCTTTGGTAACCCAGTCATTGTTTATTAGCATGCTGTTTAGTCTCCAAGAGTTTCATTTTTTTTGGATTGTTTCTTTTGTAGTTGATTTCCAGTTTTATGCCATTGTGATCTGAGAAGATGCTTGATATGATTTCTACCTTCTTG
>PVJN01029111.1:0-26688 GCA_004026805.1 Lasiurus borealis | reverse complement strand
TCCAATAAGGCTGGCCATCAATGGTGAATTTTTAAAAACTATTGATTTTAGAGAGAGAGGAAGGAGAGGGAGGGAGGGAAACATCAATATGAGAGAGAAGTATCAATCAGCTGCCTCCCATATATCCCCCGACTGAAGATTGAACCCAAAACCTGGGTATGTGCCCTGACCAAATTCAAATTCTAACCCAGCCAGTGTTCTCAGTGGTTGAGTGCCAACCAATGAACCAGGAGGTCGCTCTTAGACTTCCAGGTAGGGCACATGCCTGCAGTATGAGCTCAACTCCCAGTGTGGGGTGTGCAGGAGGCAGCCAATCAATGATTCTCATCACTGATGTTTCTATCCCTCTCTCTCCCCCTTCCTCTCTGAAATCAATAAAAACATTTAAAAAAAAAATCTAATGTGACCCTTTTGGTACATAGGACAACACTCCAACCGAGCCACACTGGCCAGGGGAGGTGTTGATTCTTAAAACTAGGTGAGGGTTATAGGAGAATTTATTAATCTGTCTCTCCTATATAGTACTTTTCAAATTTCCTCTTTTTTTTTTTCCTGCTCTCTAAAATCTGGAAATCACCATCTTTACAAATAATAAATCCCATCAAAATCAAAGTCTGGGCTTATCAGTACTCTGTACCATGAGGAAGGGAGTTTTAGAAGAGAATTGTAATTTATGTTTACAGTGAAAGCCCTGAAACCAGTTCCCTGAGGATACGCAGGGATGACTGTACATTTAAATTCATTCTGCTGCTGTAACTACAGTGAAACTTCAAATACAGGATATTCACAAAAATTTTGTTTTATAACAATGTGTATTAATGAAACATCTGTGCTATTTAGAAGAAATCATTTGTGACAACAATTTTACACAATTCGAATTTATGTCAATTCTGATACAAATAAGAGATGCTGCCGATGAAAAGTTGCATCCTCCAACTAGAAAGACTGAAGGCAGTAACATGCAGGAGAAAATTAGTCATTTTCAGGTTATTTCTTCTGCCATGGCTACACTTTGACAATACATTTTTAAATGTTTGTCTTTCTCTTCCTCTCTAAAATCAATAAAAAATATATTTTTTTAAAATCGATGGAAAAATAACCTCGGGTGAGGATTAACAATGAAATAACATATCATTTATTCAGGGACTCCTAATGGATAAAAGACTATGCCAGGGGTTTGAAATACATTTTCACTCTACCTTACATCAACTGAACTAAACAGGTATTAATACTCTCACTTCACAGATTAAGAAAACAGTACCAAAACATTATTTTAATCAGGGTCAAGAAGCAGGTAAAAGAAAAACCAAATTCAAATTCTAACTTCAATTTCTAAGCTATTTCTACCATAATTGTAGGTGTCTACTATTTGGCTTCTATGAAACAATTACAAAAAAACCAACAACACAGACCTCAAAAAAAAACTGTCCATTATAATAATCTACACTAATAAGAAAGATGCAAATTGACCATACCTTCATGATGCCCACCAGCCAATCAGGAGTGGGTATGCAAATTAACCCAGGAAAATATGTTGGTTTAATTTGCATATACAGACACCAAGTGGCCAGGGGGCGGGACTTACATCATCACCATGACAATGATGCAGCTGTTCCAGAACGTCCCAGCCACTCTGGGCCTCTGGGCAGCTTGGGAAGATGGAAAGGCAACTCCAGCTGGAGCAAAGGTGGTGCCAGCAGCCGGGGGAGGAAGGCCCATTCTTAGATGAATCTTCATGCAATGGGCCTCTAGACATAACTATATAAACCCCAATCTAGAAAAACAGCATTGGATGTTATCTAATTTATATCCACATGCCCTAGAAGAGGCCCAAGGAGTCGTCACATCAACATTGAGCAGACCATTTCGAGGTAACAAAACCTCCTGTCTCACCAAGCAGCTAACGCTTAAGACAAATAGCTGTGCAAACTGGCAATAAAAGATGCAATGCATATGATATTTCAAGAAAGTCCTTTTAAGGGTCCTAAATACTTCTACAGTTATTAGATGTGCAATTTAAAAATTTACATGTTAGCCTAACCCAGTGGTCAGCAAACTCATTAGTCAACAGAGCCAAATATCAATCAACAGTACACTGATGGAAATTTGAGAGCCAAATTTTTTAAACTTAAACTTCTTCTAATGCCACTACTTCAAAATAAGACTCGCCCAGGCTGTGGTATTTTCTGGAAGAGCCACACTCCAGGGGCCAAATTGCCACATGTGGCTCAAGAGCCACGGTTTGTCGACCACTGGCCTAACCGGTTTCTCTTAGTGAATAGAGTATCAGCCTTCAGACTAAAGGGTCCCAGGTTCAATTCCGGTCAAAGGTATGTACCTTGGTTGCAGGCACATCCTTGGTAGGAGGTGTGCAGGAGGCAGCTGATCAATGTTTCACGCTCATCAATGTTTTTAATTCTCTATCCCTCTCCCTCTTCCTCTCTGTAAGAAATCAATATATTTTTTTTAATAAGTGCCATGTTAAAACTGTGCCTATTATGGCAACCTAGAATGTAGTATCATGCTTATAATCACTGATTATATGCAAAAACATGTTACCTGTGACTAATATCTCCAAACTCATGGGGACACAAAGCCTCTCAAAGGACGAAACTCTTGGTCTTCTTGAGGTACTGATGTAACTGGTCAGAAAGTTTAACGAAAGCCGAAAGGAGTGGGCACTGAGCACCACGTTACCTTGGCACAGTGCTCCCTGCAGTGTACCCAGAGCACATCTTCCTGCCCTCGGGCTTCCTCTGTAACACAGACACCACGAGTTTTAAATGGTCCTTCCCGCCCCTTAAGTACTCTAACCCTTTTGAAAGCTTTGCTATTAGGAAAGGCATCACCAACTAAACCTGTCATTAACAATCTGTACAGGGCATTAAATTTTAGAGGGCTGGGCTTTAGACTTTAGCACCTTGTAAAAATGTGGAAATAAAAGCTTACGCATTACAAAACACTTAAGAACGTGTTAAACGCGGACCAAGCACTTTAATTGCCTCAAAGACTGACTTGTAGAAACAAGTGCAAAACATAAGCTCTCAGGAAAGACTGTCCACCAGGGGGCAACACACCAGGATTCCAATACACCCCTAACCACCAGCCACCAGTTCATCAAGGTTTTTTTATTTTAGTTATAAAAAGAAAAAGTCAAAGTTTTAACATTTTTTTTCTAAGAGATCCTACAGCATTTATACACTTGCATTTACCACACTCTACTGATGATTAAAACTAGAATACATTTATTTTTCTTACAGAGAGGAAGGGAGTGAGATAAAGAGTTAGAAACATTGATCAGCTGTCGGTGCATACCCCCTACTGGGGATGTGCCTGCAACCAAGGTATGTGCTCTTGACCAAAATCGAACCTGGGACCCTTCAGTCCGCAGGCCAACGCTCCATCCGCTGAGCCAAACCGGTTTTAGCTAGAATACATCTTAAGAGCAGGATATCAGTGACAAATGTTTGGGATTCTAAATTCCTCCAGGATAGATTTGGCTGTTAGTACTTACTTACCCCTATGTTTAGAACTTTTAGGTATTTTTTAACTTGGGAAGGCTTTAAATATATAAAGTGGGTAACTCAAAAATTAGTTTCAGAATTCCATCTCCTCTGTGATACAAGCAGAAAAAAATACTGTACATGTAAGAGTCTATCTTTTTGAAAGTCATGACAGTTATGAAACCAAACAAATAGCATCAAAACAACCAACCACACACATCTGAATATTCTGCAGATAAAGAGAAGCTTCAGAATTTTAACAGCTCCCATTTCTTCCAGTAATTGCCAACTACCAGACAGTCCGAAAGACTCAGTGCAGCTATGCATTTAAAGTTACTGCCAATTATGACAATGGCTAAAAATATGTTAATGCACACATCATGCACATAAATGTGCTTTCTTACTTGAATAAAATGACTGTAAAATGTTCATTTTTCTCTTTCAAAATTGTAAGGTAATGCTTTTGGTCTCCCTAGCACCTGGGCAAACTAGTTGTCATTAGATAGTTATCAGCGTTTCAATAGCTGAGCTGAAGAAAATAAAATTACAATAAAGCCGTAAGTCACACTGCAAATATCAACAGTTTTTTAAAATACAATCTCTTGAAGCAGACTTATTATCACTTGGCTATAAGCTACTGTTAGGCTGCGATTTTTAGATTTGTTCAAAGTTACTAATAAAGAACTATATTTTCAAAAATCATAATTCTTAGCATTTTTGTGTGTTTTTTTCATTATTGGAATAAAAGTTAATATTATACATACTCAGACTCTGCTGAGACCAATCTCCTGATTTTTAAGTTTCAGTGTTTCAAATTTAATCAGTAAGTTTATATATTTGTTTTATGTACTTTGCTGTTATTTAAATATTCATCCAGTTTTTTAATAAGTTTAAAAAGTTAGGGTGGCAGTAATTAAACCAAATTAAAAATTACAATAAAACTAGGGAACTAGAATTTTATGTTTGACAAAGCCACTTGGAAGCGGTTTAGTGAAATTTTAACATCTTAAACTGATGACACTATCATAAAATTTAAAAGCTATTCTGAAAAAAAGTGAATACTAATACACAAATCTATCATGACCAAACTAAAATTTGTCAGATCTTCATATTTGGACAGTATAAACAGTGATATTTTTAATAAATTTAAACTTGTTTAAAGTTCAAGACATATAACACATCTGAGATGTAATATGCTGTATTGATTTGCTAGCTGTAATTACATTATGAGATGTTTAGAACTGATCAGTGAGCTAAAATAAAGTTAGACTGGCATGGAAAAAACAGCCTATACACGATCATCAGTTATCAGTGATGCGCATGCTAGACAACAGTTACTGCACATTATCAAGTACAGAGCACAGAACCTGAATTTAAATGCAATGTGTCACATACATAAAGAGCGACCTGATTTTCACTAGTTATAAAACTAGTGAGTAAATAAATTAGATTTGTTGCACTTAGGCAACTAAAGTCCGTTTCCAAGTGTACAACGCAGTGTAAGCTTACACAGATTTCTTCTCGGACTGTGGACATTGCAGTATCATAATCATGTTGCCATCTGTGCTGAATCATACCTCCTGCGCACCACCGCCATGCTAGAATGCCTCTCATCTTAACCCTCACTTTGACAGAGCAACAAAATAATAGTAATGTGATATAATCTGTAAAATAAGAATCAGCGAGTCCATATCAATAGAAACAAAATAAACACAGAAGAGAAAGCTCTTCTTTAGAGTAAAATTCCAACTAATCAATGTAGAAGAAATGACAGAAACAGCGAGTCACCCTCTTGCAGCCACTACAGTTTCAGGTAAGAACCATGATGAATGAGTGGATTAGTGAAAGTGACGAGAGACTGGAGCTTTACACTGTTTCAAAATAACTCTCAAAGACTCTTAATGCAAAGGGGAGAACAGGAACTTGACATTTAGGAGGCTGGTAGATACCACTTAACCAACTGACCACGGTAACACCTTCACTATTAGAACAAATCCAACCTCTCTGCCCTCCTGATGTGGTGGCTCAGAGGACATCATGATTCTGTGGTACTCCACCAAAAATACCTAACCTGATTCTAACCATGGAGAGACATCAGACCAACTCAGATGAGAGACATCCTACAAAATAACCTACCTTACACTCCTCAAACTCATGCAGATCATGAAAGACAAACAGAAGACGAAGGTATTGTCCCAGATTAAAAGAAACATCACAGAGAGAATTCAAGACGATGGCATAGGCGAGCACCTAAACTGCTGCCTTGAAAGACAGAACGGACATCATCCAGAACCACAGGAAAGCTGGATGGAAATTCTACAACTAGAAGGAAAGAGAGGGGCTCACGGAGACCCAGAGGAGCCGCAAAAAGCTGAGGTACGGAGACGCACGTGTGGAGAGAGCGGGTGCCAGAGAACCTGGCTGGCTTTCTCTGGCGGGAGGGAGACGGAGACTCCCAACTGCACCATTTCTAACTCCACTAAACCCCAGTTTCAGGCGAAACCCTGGGGACCCAGACTCATATGGCCTAGAGCTCAGGGGAGCCAGAAAGGCAGCAGTCTAGAGGCACTATGCACGCACACACAGAGACCACTCCAGCGATTACCCAGAGACTCGTGAGACTTGAGGGCCATAGAGGGCGGGGCTGACTGGAAGGCAAGGTGGTCTGTTAATCCCTGAGACTCCACCCATCCCAAGCTCAACAGAGAGGCTTTTGCAGTTTTGCAAGTCTGGTATCATAAGGGTGAATCCAACACAGAAGTTCTCCAGGCATAGTGAAAATGTGGAGACAAAGGAAGAGATCACAAACAAAAGAAATGGAGGAAAAACGACTGGATATAGAGTTCAAAACCATGGTTATGCCCTAGCTAGTTTAGCTCAGTGGATAGAGCATCGGCCTGTGGACTGAAAGGTCCTGAATTCGATTCTGACCAAGGGCACATGCCTGGGTTGTGGGCTCGATCCCCAGTAGGGGGCGTGCAGGAGGCAGCTGATCAATAGTTCTCTCACCATTGATGTTTCTCTCTCTTTTTCCCTCTCCCTTCCTTCTCTACAATCAATAAAATATATATTTTAAAAAAACAAAACACGGTTATAAGGTTTTTCAAGAATATCCTACAAAAGATGAATAAATTTAACGAGACCCAAGAGGAAATGAAAAGGACCAACTAGAGATGAAAAAGGACCAACTAGAAATTAAACATACAATGACTGAAATAAAAAATATTATACAGAGACCTAACAGCAGACTAGAGGAAGGCAAGAACCAAGTGAAAAATTTGAAATATAACGAATCCGAAAACACTCAACTAGAAAAGCAGTAAGAGAAAAGAATCCAAAAATGTGAAGATAATGTAAGGAGCCCTTGGGACAGCTTCAAGAGTACCAAGATCAGAATTGTGGGAGTGCCAGAAGAAGAGAGAGAGCAAGATACTGGAAACCTATTTAAAGAAATAATGACTGAAAACTTCCCACATCTGGTGAAAGAAATACACTTACAAGTCCACAAAGCACACAGAACCCCATATAAAAGGAATCCAAAGAGAACTACTCCAAGACACATCATAATAAGAATACCAAGAGCAAAAGACAGAGAATATTAAAAACAGCAAGAGAAAAACAGTTAATTACCTACAAGGGAGCACCCATTCGATTGTCAGCTGTTTTCTCAACAGAAACGATGCAGGCCAGACAGGAATGGCAAGAAATATTTAACGTGATGAATAACAAGAACCAGCAAAGCTATCATTCATAATTGAAGGGCAGATAAAGAGCTTCACAGATAAGAAAAAGCTAAAGGAGTTCATCAACTCCAAACCAGTATTATATGAAATGCTGAAAGGTACTCTTTAAGAAGAGGAAAAAGTAAAAGGTAAAAGATAAAAATTATGAGCAATAAATACATATCTATCAACAAGTAAATCTAAAAATTAAGTGAATTAAAAATTTGGTCAACAGAATAAACTGGTGAGTATAATAGAATCAGGAGCACAGAAAGGGAGTGGACTGATAATTCTCGGGGAAAGGTGTGAGGAGGGTGCAGGGAGAGACTAGACAAAAATCATACACCATGGATGAGGTCAGTGGTGAGGAGGTAAGGGTAGAGGGAGGGGTGGGAGCTGGGTGGAGGGGAGCTATGGAAGGGAAAAAAGAGAAACAATTGTAATAATCTGAATAATAAAGATTTAATTTACAAAAAAAGAATGAAAAAGACGTGGTGAAATAACATGAAAGGAAATTGTCTTATAATTCTTAAAAGAAAAAAATTATTGTCTAAGACAGTGTTCGGCAAACTGTGGCTCGTGAGCCACATATAGCTCGCCAGCCGTGGTTTACCCCTCTGTTGACTAATGAGTTGTCGACCACTGACTTAGACTCTCGATTCAAATAATTACAGGCTGTTGTTGTTCCTTGTGATTAAGCCCCTATCCCAGTGTTCGGCAAACTCAGTTGCAGTTTGCCCACCACTGGTCTAAGACAAGAAAAGTATTCTCCTGTGATAGGAACAAAAGTGGTTATTTTCTAAAGTTAATCAACAATTATTAAGAACAAGGAAAGCTAGCTGAAATATATCAGAGGTAGGACTCCTCATGTGGTCATCCTTACAGACACAATGAGTCACCATAAGCAAGCTTCTAGCCTCAAAACATCTAGTCCTCAAGAGAAATGTCAATGGGTCCTGAGATTCTAATAGATCTCTAACATTTTAGAAACAACAGGAGATGCTGAAGGCTGTTCATTTCCTAGGGCAAGACCTCTAGTGGACATGTACAGTGCACTTTGGTATCTAAATGACCAAACTCCCTTCATGGTGCCCATGTGCTTTTAAGAGCTCCCTAATTATTAAACGTTTTATCTTTCGTACACCTAGAATCTTCCTTTGTGTTTAGTTTCTTCCCTTTTCTCTTCCCACACCTGTTTTGCACAAACTGACTTGTGTAAAATTCCCTAACACTAATATGCCATGAAACAGCATAAAATCCTCACTTGTTCTTGTCATCTGTTGGGTTCTGATGGAAAGACATATTCCCAGGAATACCTAATCCAATTAATTGCAAACACCACATTAGTGTAAAGCAGCAATTGTCGATGTACATAGTATGTGGGCTCCTGGGTGTCCCTGAGACACTTTCCAAGAAGTCAACACGATTTTTATGCCCCCAAGTTGTTATTTGCCTTTTTCACTGTGTTGGCATTTGCACTGTTGGTGTAAAAGCAACGGTGGGTAAAATGAGGCACCTGAGCATAAATGAATCAAGGCAATAACACTAAGCTGTAGTAGCAATCATTGTATTCTTCACTTTGCAGTAATATGCAATCCGACTTCCATTTTCAAATGCCAAGCAGTAAAGAGTATTAACTTTCTTAAACAGCCCTTGAGCACACACACCTCGTTAATATCTACGTGAAGAACAGGGCAGTGTGCAAGAAGCATTTCTGGCCGTCGGAAGAAAACGCAGTGCCATGCAGCTATTTGAATTGCAAGATTGGACCCGCCCCCTTTTTCATTCACAGACCATTTTCACATGAAAGAGCTAGTATGGTATTTAACCTTGAGTATCTAGTTGACATTTGCTCAGAAGAAAATAAAGTCAGCCAGCCACTTCTAGAAAACCTAGCGGTATTTGTTGCCAATGACTAAATTTGAGCTTTTAAGTAAAAACCAGAATTTTGGCAAACTTGTCTACCACCGTGAGCATTGACAGTTTCCCAGTAGTTACGGATAAAAGAACCATTCAAAGTGCAAGAGAGACCAATGGATTTTAATGTAACAGCATACACAAAAATCCAATATGATTTCAGATTCCACATTTCAAACTAAGGCGTTTAAAAACTACCACCTGTCTAGTTTTGGTGTAAAAACAAAGAATATCTACAACTATCTAAGAAGACTATTCAAATAATTCTTTCCTTTTCTAACAATATGCTTGTGTGAGGCTGGATTTTCTTCACATACTTCGACCAAAACAATGTATCACAACAGAATGAATGCGGAATTACTTATGAGAATCCAGTTGTCTTTTAGGCCAAACAGTAAAGAAATTTAGAAAAACTTAAAACAATTCCACTTTACTGATTTTTGTTTTGGTTTTAGAATGGGTGTTTTATGTTTTCTGTATTTTGTGTTTCTGTTTTGTTTTTTAAAAATCTTATGTCAGCACTAGCTGGTTTGGCTTAGCAGATAGGGCGTCAGCCTGTGGACTGAATCGTCCTATGTTCGATTCCAATCTAGGGCACATACTCGAGTTGCAGGCTCAAACTCCAGGAGGGTGTGTGCAGGAGGCAGCTATCAATGATTCCTTCTCATTATTGATGCTTCTATCTCCCCCGCCCCTTTCTCTCTGAAATCAATAAAAATCTATTTTGAAAATTATTACTAAAAAAAACACACAAAAAAAACAAGGAGAAACCAAGATGGCGGCATAGGTAAATGAATAAACTGCTGCCCCACACAACAATATCAAAACTACAGCTAAAAGACAAAATGGACACCATCCAGAACCACAGAAAAGCGGGCTTAGTGGAAATTCTACAACTAGAAGGAAAGAGGAAAGCACATTGAGAATCAGAGGAGCTGCAAAAGGCTGAGGTACTGAGACGTGTGAGCGCATGGGCGGCTGAATGCACAGGCGGCTTTCTAAAGCGGGAGAGAGACGGAAGCTCCAGACTGTGCTGAACTCCAGTTCTGGGCGAGTTTCTGGGAACTCAGACTCATTTTGGGAGAAACTAGAATGTCAGGAAAACAGAAAGCACGCTGAGACTCAGGGGAGCTGCGGAGCCAGAGGTCTGGAGGTACGTGCGCACAGAGAGGACTGACTGCTGAATGCACAGGCGGCTGAGTGCACAGCTATCTTTCTAAAGCAGGAGGGAGGGAGATGGAATCTCCCAGCTGCACTGAAATCCAGTTCTGGGCTAGATACTGGGAATCCAGACTCATTTGGGAAGAAACTGGACTGTCTGGCAGTGGGCAAAACTCAAGGCGGCTCCCTCTCAGAGGTGCTTACAGCGATTACCGAGGGACACTAAGACCCAAGAACCTCACAGGGCAGGGCTGATGGGAAGCCAAGGCTGTCTGCTCAGCCCTGAGACTCTGCCCCATCCAAGCTGAGCACAGAGGCTTTTGCAATTTTGCAAGTCTTGTCCCGTAAGGGTGTCTCCAGCACAGAAGTTCTCCCAGCATAGACAAAGCTGATCCTCACAGCCAGTGGGCCTGGAGGTCAATTCTTCCCAGTGATACCAACAACAATCAAGATTCAAGATTCAACTACAACAAGGCTATATACACAGTCCACAAAGGGGTGTGCCAAAAGTGTCCACCTCAGGTAACTGAGGAGAGGCTGAGCCACTAGGCCACATAGGACACCTAGCACACAAAGCTACTCTACCAACTCAGGGAAGCAGCGAAAATGTGGAGACAAAGAAACAGATCACAAATGAAAGAAATGGAGGAAAACAAGTGAGTGGATATAGAGTTCAAAACCACGATTATAATTTAAATTTTTAAAGAATTTCCTAGAAAAGATGGATAAATTTAGTGAGATACAAGGAGATAAAAAAGGACCAACTAGAAATTAAACATACACTGACTGAAATAAAAAATTTTATACAGAGACCTAACAGCAGACTAGAGGAATGTAAAAATCAAGTCAAAGATTTGAAATACAAAGAAGCAGAAAACACTCAACTGGAAAAGAAAAAAGAAAAAAGAACCCAAAAATTGAAAGATAATATAAGGAGCCCCTGGGACAACTTTAAGCATACCAACATCAGAATTATGGGGTGACAGAAGAAGAGAGAGAGCAAGATACTAAAAACCTATTTGAAGAAATAATGACTGAAAACTTCTCCCACCTGGTGAAAGAAATAAACTTACAGATCCAAGAAGTGCACACAACCCCAAACAAAAGGAACCCAAAGAGAACCACACCAAGACACATCATAATTAAAATGCCAAGAGCAAAACACAAAGAGAGAATATTAAAACAGCAAGAGAAAAACAGTTAATTACCTACAAGGGAGCACCCATATGATTGTCAGTTGATTTCTCAACAGAAACTATGCAGGCAGAATGGCAGTGGCAAGAAATATTCAAAGTGATGAATAGCAAGAATCTACAACCAAGAGTACTCTACCCAGCAAAGCTATCATTCAGAATTGAAGAGCAAATAGAGCTTCACAGATAAGAAACAGCTAAAGTTCATTATCAGCAAACCAGTATTATATGAAATGCTGAAAGGTATTCTTTAAGAGGAAGAAGAAAAAGGTAAAGATAAAAACTATTAACAACAAATACAAATCTATCAAGTGAATCTAAAAAATCCAGTGAGTTAAAAATCTGATGAACAGAATAAACTGGTGAATATAATACAATCAGGGGCATAGAAAGGAAGTGGACTGACAATTCTTAGGGAGAAAAGGGTGTGGGGGTACGAGAAGAGGCTGGACAAATATCATACACTGTGGGAAACTTGTTGTGCTTGACAGCCATTTTGTAGTAAGCTTCAGCCACGTTAGCACTAAGGGCTAGGTTTCTATTACCCCAAACCCTATCTCTTTCCCTATCTCCCGAAAGCCAGGCGTTTCGCCTTAGGGCTAGGAATTTTCGCTAACTTCCTTATTTCTCCCTATAAATACCCCGAACTGCTGTTGAATAAACGAGACTTGATCAGAACTTTGTCTTGTCTCCATTCCTTGTGTCTCTTGTCCCTTTCATCCCCACTCCCCCTCTAGAGTCCTCGTTGACTTCACCCGCCGGTCGGGACAATACACCTATGAATGAGGACAGTCGGGGAGTAGGTAAGGCAAGGGTTAGGGTGGGAACCGGGTGGAGGGGAGGTATGGGGGGAAAAAAGAGGAACAACTGTAATAATCTGAACAATAATGATTAAATTTTTAAAAAATAAAAAAGCTTTATTGGTACAATAAAAATACTATGGTAGGTTAATCTGTCCATTTAAAAAAAATCTTATGTTAACATGAAATGAGTTTATTGTAATTATTTTTAAATAATTTTAAACATATTTTTATCCTCACCTGAGGATATGTTGTTTTCTAATTGATTCCTAGAGAGAGAGGAAGGGAGAGGGAGAAACATCGATGTGAGAAACATCAATAGGTTGCCTCCCCTACATGCCCAATCAGAGATCAAACCTGCAACGTTTTGGTTCACGGGACAATGCTCCCAACCAACGGGGCCACTGGGCCAGTGCTAAACATTATTTACTTTAATTGCTAATGAAATATAGATCCATTTATAAAAACACACACGAAAGCTCTTTGGGAGTCCTAAGTTTTTAAGTATAAAAGTGTAAAAAAAAACAGCCACCACAAAGTTTGAGAACCATTTAATAGGGTATAAAACCAAGATCTTCCATTAGCCTCTTCCTCAATCAGTTCCCTTTTGTAGAGATAATCAGCCCTTCCTAGGATAACCTTCCAGATCTGTGTTTTTTTTTTAATATATTTTATTGATTTTTTACAGAGAGGAAGGGAGAGGGGGAGAGAGTCAGAAACATCGATGAGAGAGACATCGATCAGCCGCCTCCTGCACCCCCCCCACTGGGGATGTGCCTGCAACCAAGGCACATGCCCCCGACCCCGACCGGAATCGAACCTGGGACCCTTCAGTCCGCAGGCCGACGCTCTATCCACTGAGCCAAACCGGTTTCGGCCAGATCTGTTTTTAAACAGACATGTACAGCTGAAATGGTTTTCCCCAAAAAGGTTTATCTTTTTAAAGAACTATCCCATAACTGGCTTTTCAACTTGCTATTTCCCACATCTTCTCATATAAATCAGTATCATTCTTTAAAACTGCCACACAATCCATTATAGTATAATTTGTTAAAATATGGTATATCTTCTTTGGATGGACACTTACTATTTCCAATTTCCTATTTAAACAATACTGAGGGGGAAAATGTGTTTTGCCAATTTCTATTACTCTATAACAGAAGTTGCCAGAAGAAAAACATTAAGGCAGGTCTAAAAATTAGAGATTGTTTAATATTACTTCCAAGTGCTTTTAAGGGCAAAGTGAAAGATGAACAGGGGTTCTAGGTTGCTTCCTCCTTTTCAAAAATCTATCTTTTTTTAAGTTATATATATATATATATGTTTTTATTTATTTTTAGAGAAAGAAGAAGAGAGAGGAAGAGGGAGGGAGAAGGAAACATCAGCTGCCTCCTGCATGATCAAGCCCAAACACCTTGGGCATGTGCCGTGACAGGGAATCGAACCAGCGACCTCTCAGTGCATGGCACGATGCTCAACCAACTGAGCCACACCAGCCAGGGCCAAAAATCTACCTTCTGAAGCTCAAAAATGGGTAACTACAAAATGCGTCCCAGTCAAATTAAGGCTAGGGATGCCCTTTGCTTGAAGGTAGACCATGTGAAAATTCCAGGTTACCTGTATACCTGTTAAAATGTAATGAGTCATGTAATAAAACCTACAAGTTTATCTGCGTGTACTATGGACTACTACCCAGAGACATTATTACAAAGTTCTGTGTGGTGATTTGGAGCTTTTACTGTATTGCTGATTAAAACGATGCTCCAGACTGCACCAAACCACGAGGATGGAGTTGTTTTCTGTGATACTAGAAGAGTATTCACACTTGAGTTCTGACAGATACTGCCAATAACAGGCATGCCAAGAAGTCTGACAATTTACTCTCTAGCTGAGTGACCATTCCTTCACATTCTTGCCAACAGCGGACAGTACCAACTTCATTCACTTTTCCCAATTGGCATTTTTCTAATAACCAGTAAGAGTGAGTATCTTTTCCTAAGTAGACTGGCTTTTAAGATATCCCCCTTTGAACTGCCACTTCTCACCGCTTGAACATTGTTATACTATATTGTCCACCTCTGTCTGTACTTAAGAGGAATTCTTTATCGCCTCATCTTTTTTTTTTTTAACAGTATGATCTCTCAAGATAATTTCAAAACTAGACCCGTTTTAGGGATCCTAAGACCTATCCATCTAAATATAAAGTACAAATTCTTAACTGACAACACATAACCTATATTCCACAAGCAAATGTGAAACTTTCCTATGTACCTGTGCAATGAGACAAACCATGGGCTTATACAGGAAGATACTTACCTCTTATTTCCAATTGCCACATATAAACACACAAGCTTATTAATCTAAGACAATACCTACAGGTGCCAGATACTTCCAGAAGTCCTTTCCAAACAGGATCATTTAGCGCTCAACAATCTTGTGCAGGTTTTATGGCCCCTATTTATAGATCAACTGAGAGGCTCGGAGAGTTTAACCAGTTTGCCCAGGATCAAGGAGCTGAGCAACTGAGGTCTGGGATTCCCGGCAAGAAGCCACTGGCCCTCCCTGTCCCTGAGCCACACGCACGGCTGCCCCTAATTCTGCTGTTAACGGTGTGTGCACACAGACGTGTCTGCCTCATTTTCTCCAAAGGTCCGTTACTTTGAGAGGCATAATAAAAATCAAGTAACACCAGCTGCTTTATCACTACCGATGACTTCTTGTCAGAGCTGACCTTAAAACAACCAGGCTCAGTCAGCCTCGAGGCAGGGTTCCTTAGTCCTCTCACAGCTCACCTCATTACCCTGCCGGAGAGTATGCTGGGACAGCTCTATACCCCAGACGATGCTTTGGGGGCACAGCGGTTCCCATGAAGCACTTAAGAGGTACAAGCAGCTTGTTGGATCTCTGGTGAGCAGACCCCAAAATTAACATAGGCATGATAATCCCAAATAACCATCTGCTAAACAGACTGAACCCCTAAAGTTAAGCACATGAGGAATCAGAATAATGCACACAGTCACTCCTCAAGCACACAGGCTGCTCTTGCCGTTGCCCCTCTAGGCTCAACCACTGCTGTTAACAGAGTGTGCACACAGTAGTAGCTTCAACCACTACCCTCTCACAATTGAGCCTCTCAAATCCCAAACAGCTTAGAGTCCCCCGCCCCGCACACACCAGGATATTTCACTTACATGCCATCCTCCTGCTGTCCCTTCTGCCTTTTCCATCCCCAAAGCACACGGTTAGCCTGTATGCCTGCACATCCCTCTCTGAACCTCTCCTTGCTGGCTTACCAACACTCGCCTCAGCCTGATGCCCCTCCTGTGTTCTGGGGCATAACAGGTACCCCAAGCCACATTTGCAATTTCTCTTTACCTGCAGAGATAAATATCCGCCTTTAAGATCACTGTATCACAGTGAGGGACTGAAACAGAACCAAGTGAAAGCCACCATACCCCACATACTTCTTCAAAGCAGGTATCTAATTCTTCTAGCTCCTGAAACCTAGACAGAACGGATTAGGGAAACAAATATTCAATCTATGCTTGCTAAACTAAACATTATTTAAGCCATAGGGAGTGAAACTTGAAAAATGCAGAAATGGGTAAACTAGCGCTCCCTAACATATGGAAATAAGGATTTTCAACCACACTCATCTCTCCAAAGAAAAGGCAAAACAGCTGACTTTTTAAAAACTGACATTTTGGACCACTGGGGAGACTGCAATCACATCTCAGTTTTAACATCACCACCTCTTAATTACACTCTCCATTCATCATCTGCCCAGCAAGAGTGGCAAGCTGAGCAGTATTTTGTTTTGGAAACTAATTTTTAATGAAATTTAACCTCGAAGTATGATTTAGTAAAGTTTCCAGTGCAAGAAAATACTATTAGTTACTGAGGTAAGATTCCAAATTCAAAGTGGCTTATAAAACTATATAACCAAGAGTCCTATTACATACACATAAATTGGACTGAAATTACTAAGAAAAGAACAAATTACTATATTGAACAATGCAACTATTAAATTGTTTGTGCCTACACTGAAGAGTCTTCAGGATACATAATTTAGTACAAGCACTAATTATATAAACAGAATCATTTCATTATTAAATGAAAAAGGGTGTGTGGCTACATGCAAAGAAGAATTTACGAAAATACACCCAGGTATCAGCTGTAAGACCAAGAAATACATGGGCATAGGGAGGATTGTAAAACAAGTATGTTCAGATTTTACTTCATGCGGTTTGAATTAATTTGAATGTAAACATATGTAAGAACTCATTAAGCTGTTTACCCTCTATTGTATCTAGGTTATACCTTAAAAAAAAATTTACGCATGCTCAGCGAAAATAGAGATTTCTAACTATATCAGTCCACATCTCAAATCAGAACAAAGATTTTCCAGATTTCTGTTACCACCAATGTAATCTACTTCCAGCCTTTGCCCTCGAATCTCAATGGGGAAAACACAGCAGCTGCCACTGGAGTGGCTCCCGAGTGATCATGTGCTGCTGCCGTACCCACCTTGTGCCCAGGAACCCGAGGCGCCATTTCCATTCTCATCTACCCGCACCGCCATTTCCTCTTCCTCACACGGCACCGTGCATTCAGCGTGGAACTGGGATTCAAACCCAGATCCGAGACCTCATGTGCCACCTTCTTCTACCTGTCAGTTCAACAAGGGCCCATGAGGCAAGTATTGGGGGCTCCTAATTAAAGAGGTTTCTCCTTCTGACTCTCTCTTAATCCTTAACAATATCCCACATTCAAGAGACTTCCCCCAGCCAGCCTGGCTCAGAACCAGGAGGATATGGTTTGATTCCCAGTCAGGGCACAAGCCTGGGTCACAGGCTCAGTCCCCAGTAGGGAGCGTGCAGGAGGCAGCCCCATCAATGCTTCCCTTTCCTCATTGGTGTTTCTAATCCTCTCTCACTCTCTTCCTCTTTGAAATCAATAAAATAGATATACGTATGATTAAAAGAAACGTTCTCCTGCAAGCCAGGATCCTACTACTTTGGAAGCAAGCTGGGACACCCCGGCACCAGTCTCCACTGGGGATATTGCCACCCCTTTTGTTATCTCCAACACATCACCTGCCCGAGATAAAGCCTTGGCATCTGCCTTGGCATCTGATGCCCTCTTCACTCCTCTCCCATCTCCTTATCCCCTCCAATTTTTCTGCAATTCATCTATATTAAGATGAAGCCACTAAAAAATAAAGGAAAAAGTAGTCTCATTTTCTGTCTTAAGATAAGAGTCTAGATATTTTATCATAAGTCCCAGATTTCAGACTCCCTGTACCTGTCTTTTTCCTAGAGGAAGACAATAAATCAACCCTTCAAAGAAGCCAAACAAGATCTCTTTTTTCTTTGGAGAAAGCAAGCAGCGGGACATCTCTGCTCTGACTTGCCATTGAAACATGAGCGGGCTGCTTGTGTAAGCTACTTTGAGGACTTGACAACTGAACTGGGCGGCATGAAGGCAGGGCAGAGTTGTGGGCTTGGAAACGGGTAACACCAATCACCTACAGGGCTGTGGGCAAGCCACTTCTCCTCCCAGGGCTTAATGGAGAATCCTTCAGCTCCGCAACTAATACCACTAAAAACTTCCACTGGGCTATCCCAGTTCTATTCGTTTCCCCTTTTTAAATTAGTAGATGTTTAACATATTTTGAAAGCAGTACTCTACTGATCAAAAGACTTGCAGAAACACAGAGTCTGTATAAAAGACTTGCTCTGTCTCCAAATCAATTGCTCTAACACATCACCTAGTTTTGGTGACTATTGGGGCCAAAGACAGGATTCATAATTTGAAAACACAGTTACTTTATCAAGAACCAGATTTTTAAATACACAAAAATGAGGAAACGTGGGGTACTTACAAAAGGTTTCTTGTTTTTCTTATAGCTAGCACTTTACGAATAAAATGAAAGGAATGCTTTACTTATTCCAAGATCCGAAAATAAAGCGATTCAAGTATTTTAAAGTTAGCCTGTACGCCCCTAAGTGTTTTGGCCAATAGTTTCAACCTTGGCTTGTCAAATCTTCAAGTATACAGACAACCACATGGAAGAAGTGGACTTGGTCTCCACTGTTTTAAAGCCCAAGACAGATTCAGGAGATTCTCCACATGTACATTAATAAAAAGCAGAAAGAACGGTAAGGAAGTAGAATCACAATTACCAGAAGTATTGAGACAGATGTCAGAGGGGAGGTTCACTGTCACAAACAGGTCTTGTCCATTCAACAGGAGGACCTGGCCCAGCTATCAACCTATCGACCTATCAACCAGGAGGTTGCGGAACTGGGAGGTTCCGGGAATCAGTCAGGGTACATGCCCAGGTTTCTGGCTCAATAGCCAGTGTGAAGCCTGCGGGAGACAGTGGATCAATGATTCTCTCTCATCATTGATATTTCTATCCCTCTCTCCATCTCCCTTCTTCTCTGAAATCAATTTAATATATGTGTGTGTGGTAGAGTCTAGCCCTGACCAAGTGGCTCAGTTGAATCATCCCGTACCCCAAAAGATTGTGGGGTTCAATTCGGTCAGAGCACATACCCAAGTTGTAGGTTTGATAACCAGTTGGAGTGAGTATGAGAGGCAATGGATTGATATTTCTTATATCAATGTTTCTCTCTCCTCCACCCCCTTCTCCTGTCTTAAAAAAAACATCAATGAAAACATATCCTCAGGTCAGAATTAAAAAAAAAAAAAGAGGTAGAGTCTATTTCCACATCCCCCTTGAATCAGTGCGGCCTTGAGACTTGCCTTCACCGGTAGAATGGGAGAGATATACCAGTGTGCCATTCTAGGCACCCCTTTGAGAGGCCTCGCAGCTTCTGCTTTCACTTGGGGTAGCCAGCTCCAGTCTACCCCCACGTGATGAGATGTCATGTGGAAACAGGTCAGGAGGACAAGCACCAAGAGGCCAAGCAGGTGAGTGAAGCTTTCTCGAACCTTTTTCACCCAGTTAACTAACTAACCCACCCAGTGGTCGACGAACTGCGCATCGCGAGCCCCAGTCTGCCGCTCTGGTGACTAATGAGTTTGCCAACCACTGACCTAGACTCTCCATTCCAACAATTACAGGCTGCTGTCATTCCTTGTGATTAAGCCCCTATCCCAGTGGTCGGCAAACTTATTAGTCAACAGAGCAGCAAACCGCGGCTCGAGAGCCTCATGTGGCTCAAGAGCCGCAGTTTGTTGACCACTGAACCAACCCAAAATGACACCAAGTGGAACAGAACCAAGCACTGAACAGACCCATTGCGTCATGACCATTTTGAGCTGCTATTTGTGGTGGCTTGTTATGAATCAACTTCCTCAACAATTAAGTGACAATGCCAGATATTCTGAGGATTTATGCCTCTTTCAGCTTATCGTTCATCTAGTCCTCAAAGAAGAGTTCTATAATAACTTCAGACAATTTCCTAATCAAGTTAAATGGTCTCAGGATCATTTTCTAAAATACATAATTGGTATACTATGTATTCCCCTTCAGGGCAACAAAATCCACATAGTACATTAAAATTTATAACTATTTACCAAAACTGAGCACTTGCCAAACAGTGAGTTAAGAGCATGAGAAATTATACCCTCAATTTTAAGAGCCCTGAAAACTATGTTTGCCACCAGCTTTCAAGCAAAACCCTGGCAGTCCAGGCCAATTTTTTAAACATCAGATTTATGGGGCAAAAATCCTAACAAAAAATGCGAAGCCTACCCGTTGTCACTGCTGCCACACTGCCACCTCCTGTCTTAGGACTCCAAAAGTTTGAATGAGAAGCAAGAGTCGATAAAAGAAACTCAGCTAAGAATAGCTCAGCCTCTCTCCCTCCTCTCAGACTAAACCAACCCGGAGTTATTCAATGGATAATTCATACCGTTCAGAAACGTTACTGCTAGAGAAGTTGTCTTAATGCTGAAGGCGATCACAATGGAGTTGCTTTAAGTTATGTACCAAGGTGGCTCAACAGCTTTACTTTCATATAAAACGCCAGATCTGTAAGGTAACTACAGTGATGTGTCTCATGAAAGAATGCAAAGGATGGCACACACCATTTCCCTCTTGCTGACCGAGTGAAAGAGCTGCCCGTGCAAAAGTAACTGAGCTGCCACCAGCTTACAGACAAAAATAAGCACAAGTCAAGTTTCTTACAGGGGAAACCCCGGAGCTCTGTAATTCCAGAAGACACGTTTAAGTCTTAGCTAGGAATTAATTTCTTTCCAGCAGAATGGCAAATCAGAACCAAAATGCCCCTAGTTGGTTTATTAATGACATTTGGCAGGAACCGATCATGTAAGTGATCACACAAGTTCAAAGGAGAGTCACAAACACAATCCAAGATTCTCAGTTCCCCCGGGCTCCAGGCACATGGCAGGCTTTCCGTACATCTTCCCGATTACTGTGGACAGCCACGCACAGCACTTTAACGTTTACTTTTTTGTATAATTCTAATAAGGCCAAAATCTTTTAAACGCTTCCAAACTGTACTGAGAAAACAGGTTGATATCAAGAAAAATCTCTTGGGCTACTGCCAACTTAAGCAGCCATGCATTACTGATCTTAAACTGAGCACTCCAAAGATAACGCTGCTCACGATTCTTTACCAAAAGTTTCCTAACAGTCAGAATCCATGTCTCCGCATGTGTGAGCAATCTCCCTGATTCACAAGCTTCACCTGTGCCGTTCTGCTAAGCAAGGTACAGCCATCCACATCTACGTTTAAATGGTCAGCATTAAAAGCACCTTTTGTTGTCCTGAAACAGGGTCATGAGCCCTGGCTAGTGGACACACAGCTGGTCACAGCATCAACCTACTCTATACTGAGCAGCTATTAAAATGAAGCACCAGCTTCTAAATAGCCAGTTAAAGACACACTTAAAACCTCAGTAATTTTTATACATGCTCTATCCAATTTACATGTTAAACACTAGATTCTAAAATGCAAATGAGTTGTTCGTTTATTTTTAAGAAAACAAAACAGAGATTTGAGCTTAGGCACCACAGTCTGTCTTAACCAATTCTGCCTGAAAAAAATATATTAACCTTATAATAGCCTACTATTTTTTGCTCCGTGGTTCAAAAAGATATTTGGCTATATATTCTGATCAATATATCCTAACAGCTAAACTATGAGGGCATTTAAGCTATAAAAGTCTGAAAATTTAAAATTTTTTCATAATTTAAAACAGTAATGGAAAATGAAGTAAAACCACCACCCTCTCAGTTCCCCAGTGTCAGCGACTTTCCCGGTCTCTCTCCCATGCCCAATAGCCCACAATGTAACAACAAGAAAATCAGTGCTATTTACATAGGGGCACAGACAAGGTCCCGCAAAGATACCAGCGGCTCTTCCCAACCAAACTCAGCCACTCTTCCAAAGTCCCAACGATTTTCACACCCACCCTTAACTCAAACTTCACCCCCAAGCAGGAGGGGGGTTGGTTAAGCTCATGCCTCAGAGTGAAGCCAAGTCTTCGTGTGTTGTATCTTTTACAGAAAGTGCAACACTCTGGCCAGTATTCAGTGCAACCCTCTCTTCATTCTGATGGAGGGAACCTCCAGCTCTGTGAAGTGCTGCTATAATCTTCCCCCATGGAGGGATATCTGAATGCAGATAAGCAACATTCCTTCCACATTCCCTTGAGACTTCGGTAATCAGGAGCTAAGCTTGGTCTGAACCAAATTCAACAAAACCCCTTCCTGCAAGGGTCCCGCCCAGCTCTGCTCCCAGTCAGAGCTGGGCCGGGCTGCCAAGCATCGAATCACTTCCTAGGCCCGCTCCCCTGTTTTCGTCGCTGCAAGCCCATTCATCCATCTCAGAGTGCTGCCATAAGCATTCTTCAGCACAGAGCTCCCAACATGCCTTGCACAGCAGGTATAAAGGTCACCGCAGCATATGTGGGTGTGCCTGCCTCAGATGCCTACATGATGATGGGATGGAATGCAATGACTGCTAAGCACAAAGAACTCCACCCAGAAGTCCCGCGGGCTCTCTTGGCAAGGATTGGTCGGTGGCATTCAACTTTGTCACCAGTGCCACCTCTTGACCTCCTGTAGGTGCCGGGCATGTGGATCACCAGGGTTCCTTCTTCTGTCTTCGCCAAAGCCCGTTCAGATAAGAGAAACTGCATCACAGCTCCAAGGTTCCATTAAAACAGTGGTTCTCAACCTTTTTAATGCCGTGTGACCCTTTAATACTACTTTTCCTCGTGTTGTGGTGATCCCCAACCATAAAATTATTTTCGTTGCTACTTCATAACTATGAGTTTGCTAGTGTTAATGAATCGTAATGTAAATAAATATGTGTCCCCCCCCCCATGATCGTTGCTACTTCGTAACTATGATTTTGCTACTGTTAATGAATCGTAATGTAAATAAATGTGTTTTCCGATGAGAACTGCTAGCAGGGTTGCCTAAGATCATCAGAAAACACATATTTATTTACATCACAATTCATTAACAGTAGCAAAATCACAGTTATGAAGTAGCAACGAAAATTTATGGTTGGGGGTCACCACAACACGAGGAACTGTATTAAAGGGTCATGGCATTAAAAAGGTTGAGAACTACTGTGTTAAAACAAAATTGTAAAATGAATTTCCAGGACATTTCTCTTAAGAAAATTCCAAAAAAGAAAGCTCTACTTTTTTTTTTTTTTTTTAGCCATTTCACTATAAGCAAAGGAGTTACTTGATTATTATAAGTAAAAAGCTGTCTCCCATTAAGTCCTATTTATTTTGCTAGTAAGATAGTATCATTTAAAGTCCTGAGCATTTTAAATTAATCTACATTGTTCATAAAATGAAGCTTCCACTGATAAATACTGCCACTAGTAACATTATACCTTATGTGCTTTCCTAAAGAGGAACCTGCTCATTATAAAGTAACAAGTAACTAAGTTGTTTTTAGGTTGAGCAAAGCCTTTACTAAGAGACGCAGTTCTGACCAGATGTTTTAAGTTTAATTCCCTACACATGGGGAGAAATTAACACCAGGTTGGAAAGGAAAATCAGCGGAGTAAGACAAAGTAACCGGCATTTGTGTTAAGGTCAATGAATTGTATCTGAGAAATACAAGACAATGTTTACACATTCAGGAATTCACAAATGTTAAAATGCCAATCCTTCAACAGAACCATGGCTTTTTTAAATTTATGCAATATTTAAAGTAAATTAAGACACACTGGCTAAACACGAAACCAATTAGAATTTGCAGAAATGTGCTTACATTCCTCCCTCCCCCCAGGTAAACAACTCAGACTATGCCTTTAAACTTTTAAAGGAGGTATGACTTCATGCAGAATTTTTCAATTCCTACGAAAGTGAGATCAGCTTACTTTTCAGTATACATTCTATTGTTTTAGTAAAAAAAAAATTTCAGAATTCCATTCTATCATATGAAATTATTTGACCCCCTATGGAAATTCCCAACTAGAACCAAACCTACCCAGCCACACAAATCTCTTTTCAACTACCCTAATGAAAATTAAGTACACCAGCAAGAGAAATCCACAAAAACCCAAACCAACTTGCTAACGAAAACACAATTGGCGAAAATGCTTTACCTGGAAGAGAACCCAATCTAGAAATAGGCACACAGTGGCATTTTATGTAGCCATGTCTCTGCACAGCAACAGGGAAGTAAGTACACAGCAAACCCCTCCTGCCCTCTAGCACCCACACTATCACCAATGCCTAACCAGACACAAACAGTCCTAGTTTAAATTAACTTCCAGGTTACAGCTTGGCCCGGTGGGGAGCGGGGAGAGGGGAGGGGAGAGCGCACAAACCCTAACCCCACCTTGCGAAACCCATAAAGCACCCGCAGGCCAGCCCCAGCACCTCTTTGTGGAGTTACAGAGCGGCACACTGGCCTGCCCTGGAGAAAGGAGCCATTTCTCCAGAACACTCCAGAAGTGAAAACACAGCCTCCCAACATTCTCTGAAGTGACACACAACGCACAATCTCCCCAGAGTGCAACCCCCTTGCTGCAGGAGCCCAAATATCGGGTCTTCAAGATCTCTTGGTGGTTACTTATAAGCAAAAATATGTTTTAAAAGGGGCAGGGGGTTAGGGAGGGAGAAGCAGGAGACAAAGGCGGGTTTGCAGAAACCTGCGGGCCTCCGGGGTGACTGAGGGGCGCCTCCGGGCTGGGGAAGGTCAGGCGTTCGGCCACTCGCGTGTTCCAATCCCGGCTGGCCAGCTAAGAGGGGGGACAAGGCCATTTCTCTCCCCTCAGCCTGGCAGCCACCACTCGGGGCCGAAAGGGAGAGGCCCGCCACACCCACGGGTGTCCGCAGCTGCTCCGGCCTCTCCCGCAGTTACAAGTAGGGCGGGGGCGGGAGGAAGGGAGGAAGGGGGGGAGGATAGGAGTCGCCATGGCTTCCCAAGTCCTACAGATCCCCCCAAACTGCCCGCGGAGGCCGGCTTCCTCTTCGGGGGGGCACTTCGCTGCGAGGGCTTCCTGCAGAGACCCTTGCACCCCAACACCGCCGAGCGCCGGGCCCACCCGCGAGCCTCCATCCTCCACAGCGCGGCCCACGCGCGCGCACCTGCCGCCCGCCCGCCCGCCTCGCCGCGCTCCCCCCGCAGCCCCGGGCCATCAGCGGAGACGCGTCTGCAGCTGAGCGGCCGCCCGGAGCCCCTGACCCGGGCGCATCCCCCACGGGCTCACCTTTGCCTTTTGGGGACCGAGTGCTCGACCTCCAGCAGTTTCCCGTGCAGCTCCACTTTACCTGCGGACACACAAGCGGGGGGATGAGGGGGGCGGTTGGCAGCGGCTCCCTGACACCCACTCGGCCCCCCGGACGCGGCTCCAGGCCGAGAGGGAAGCCCCGCACCCCGCGAGGGCAACGCTGCAACTTCCCGAGGACGGGGGAGGCGAGTCCCCTCCACTGGGGTCCCATGCGTCACCCCGTGGGCCTCTCCCGCCCACCTGCGGGGTCACCCAACCCCCACGACACCCGCGGGACCGTGCGCCCACCCCTCCCGACACCCCTCCCGTGGGACACACTCGGGGGAAGGGGCGCCCGGCTCCGGCCCAGGCCCGCGCGGGGCAGGGAGTGGCGGCGGGAAGGGCCGGAGCGCCGCCGGGGGGCCCGCCGGGTGGGCGCCGGGCGAGAGGACGCCGGCGGCGCGGCCCCAGCCCCACCGAGGGCCGCGGGCTCCGGAGGGGCCACCGGGCAGCCCTCCCGGGGGCGCTCCCGCCCGCACCCCGCGCGCCCCGCCAACTCGGCGGCCGCAGGTCCGTCCCCCCCAGGAGGTGGCCCCCGCCCGTCGGGCGCGCGGGGCGCCGGGAGGTGGCCCCGGGGACCCGGTCCCGCTCGCCCCTGCGCCCTCGGGCCGGCCGGGGGCCGGGGTCCGGGGGAGAACCCCGCGCCCTGGGTCCCGCGCGGAGGGAGAAGGAAGCGAGGCGGGGGCCGCCGGCGTGCGGGGGCCCGGAGCACGCGCCCGGCCGGGCGGGGCGCGCAGGGAGCGCGGGTCCCGGACGGGGAGGCGGGCGCCCCTCCCCCGGCCCCTCGCCCCGCTCCGCTCGGCCCGGCCGCGGTGCCCCGGTCCCTTCGGCCCCTTCGGAGCCCGGGCTTCCTGACAGCGCGGCCGCCCGGAGCCCGCAAAGCCCGGGGAAGAAGGGAGAGGTGCGGGGGGTGCGGGTCGGAGTCCAAGCTGGGGACGCAGCGCCGCGCACCCCGGCCCGTGGGCCCCGGCCGCGGCCCCTCTCCCCGCCTGGCGCGGGCCCGGCCCTGGCGCACGAGCCGGGGCGGCGCGGGCCTGGCTCCGGGCTCCGGGCTCGGGCTCGGCCCCCCCCCCGCAGGCCGGGCGCGGCGCGGGGAGGCGCGGGGCGGCGGACGGGCCGGGCCGGGCCCACCTGAAAGCGCCTCGATGGCCTTGAGGGCCCAGCCCTCGTCCGGACAGTCCACGAAGGCGTAGCCCGCCTTCACCAGGAAGGGCCCGGCCGCGGGGATGTGCGCGTCCTTGAAGAGGCTCTCCAGGTCGGCGGGCGCGGCGCCCTCGCCCAGGTTGCCGATGTACAGTTTGTTCATGGCGCCGCGCGGCGCTCCCTCCGGACGCGGGCGGACGGGGCCGGGGAGCCACCCACGGCGACGGCTGCTCCGGCGGGTTTTGTTCCCCGTCGTCGTCGTCGTCGTCGTCGTCGCCGCCGCCGTCGCCTCCTCGCCGTGCAGACACAGGCGCGCACACACACACACACGCACCGTCAGGGCCGGGGACGCGGCGGGGAAAGAAAAGAAAAGAAAAATAAAAAAAAGAAGCGGATCCGAAGGTGGTTCCTCCTCGGCGGGGTTTAAAAAAAAAAAAGCACAGCGAGGAGGAGAGGAGCCTTCCTGCCACCCCGACGCATCCACGAGTCTCTTCCCAAGTCGGAGG
>PVJN01029110.1:10440-26791 GCA_004026805.1 Lasiurus borealis | reverse complement strand
CCTGCACTCCCAGCCTCTACCCTCTGCACTCCCAGCCTCCACCTGCACTCCCAGCCTCTACCCTCTGCACTCCCGGCCTCCTCCTCCTGCACTCCCAGCCTCCTCCTGCTCTCCCAGACTCCTCTACCCACTGCGCCCCATGCAGTCTGTCCTCAGCCCAGAGCCTGTGGTCCCTTCCCAACAGGGGGTAGACAGATTCCCATAGTGAAGTCCTATGGCCCACCAAGTCAAATGCTCTGCCCCTGCCTTCATCCACTACTCCTCCTCTTCCCCCCCCACCCACCCCCCCGCCCCTCTGCTTCCTTCGCACCCAACCTGCCACTGGGAAGTTGCCTCTCTGACCTCAGGCCCTCTGCACTTGTCGTGCCCAGCTGAGCCGCTGTGGGCGGTCTCCCTCTCTCCTCCCTTTCCGGGGACTGCTCTCCCACCCAGTCCCTCCAACTGGATCGCTCAGCATCTTCAACCCGACACACACCCAGGCACTGGGTTTACTGTCTGATCCCAAGAGAGGGGAGGCGGTAGGGCAGGGGTTGCCCAGGGAACCAGAGGAGGTGACCCTCCTTCAGCACCCGCACCGGGGCGTGGGCAGTCTCGAAGTTTCTGTGCTGTCCAAGGCCCTGGGGCTCCCCAGAGGCGGGGTGGGACTCCCCAGAGGCGGGGCGGGGCCGGGGCACCTCACCTCGTAGAAGAGGCCTTCTGGGAAGGGCCGGAAGCACTGGGAGCACACGAAGCAGCGCTCGTGGAACAGCTCGCCGCCGCTGTGCACGATGCGCTCGGCCGCACGGAAGCGGGCTCCGCAGCGCAGACAAGCCGCTGTGACCAAGGCGTCCGCCAGGTGGCTGCGGAGGAGAGGGGAGTCAGGACCCGCACGCCCACGGGGCTCGAGCGGCATGTGTCTGGGGAAGGAAATCACGTTCCTCGCCGCCTGTGATGGTCTTGGTGCTGGGGACTCAGAAACACGTGGTCAGGGCCAACCCCGGGCCACCCTTCCCGGCCACCCACCCTCTAGCAACGTGGCCCTGGCGCTGCTCACCCAGCGCACAGGCTGCAGCGGGCACGGATGACCTGCAAGAAGCACCTCCATTTCTCAGGTGCAGAAAGGGCCACAGTGGGTAAAAGCCAAGCTCCCTGCCTCCACCACTTCCTGCAGCCCCAAGGCAGTTCCCAGAGGATCACATCCAGGTGGCCTCTGCCCGGCTGTCTGGCCCTGCCTCTCCGGCCCAGACTCCCAGCTGAGAAACAGAATTGGGCTGGCTGCGTGCCCCACTCCCCATTCTGCGCCAGTTACACATGAGCGTACACACACGCTAAGTACTGGACACTTAGGGCACACACTAAGCCCTACACAGGGTGGGGCTGTGGCTGTCAGTCCTCCTTGAGCTGGGCCATCTCTTGGGGTGTCAGTGGTCAGGTATAGAACATCACCCCAGTCTCATTTAAACCCCCAAGGCCACTTGCCTTCTTGGTGAGACTTAAGGCTCAGAGAGGTTAAGTAACTTGCCCAAGCTCACACAGCAGATGACTTAGTCCAGATCTGAACCCCCATGGGTTGGACTTCAATGGCTCCTTCCCCTGAATCATGAGCTAGTTTCACACCATCTACCTCCCAAAATAATGCACATACACACACACACACACACACACACACACACACACGCACACACACGCACACCCGCCCTGGAGGTGGCAGTGCCAGTCTTTGGGGCAGGCCACGGCAGGGAGCAAATTTCGCCCACAGGGGGGATTGCTGCCCTGGTGGGAGGGACGGGCTTCCCTTTGAGGAAGGGCAATCCAAGCTGCACAGTGGGAAAGAAGCCTCTGAGCCTGGTCCCTGACTGCCCCCTGCCCTGAGCCAGGCCCCTGACTGTCTACTGCTCTGAGGCCTGGCCCAGAGGAGCAGGCCACCCAGCGCCAGTCCTGCCACCTCCCACGTCCTGGCGTCTGTGCCTTTCCTACAAGTGAGCAAACATGCTTTCCCCCAGTATCAGTGCCAATGTTGGGGGTGCTGCCTGGAAAGTAAGTCAGGCTTGGCAAGGAGAGACAACCGGACCATCCTGTGTGAGAATGTCTCTCCAGCCTGTTCCACCTCCCAGGACACTGAGCCCCCCACCCTGCACAGCGTCGTGGGGAGGATTCTTAGTGACCCCTCCTGCCCCACAGGAGGCCTAGGGGCGGAAGCGTATTGTCTCCAGGGGTCCTGGCATAGGAGGTGGAAAATCCAAGCTGCACATCCCCCACCTCCCTGACAACAGCTCTCTCTCCTCCCAACCTCAGTGTCCTCCCCCTCAGTGCCTCCCCACCTCCTCTGGGGCCCCACATATGGATTGATGCAGAGGTCTCAGCCCATGGCCCTTCTTGCTCCTCCCCTTCCACTGATGGTTCCAGCCAGAGGCCCTGTGTACCCCACCCTCCACCTCTCGTACCCTCCACCCCAGGGGCAACTCATCTTTGTGGAGCAAGGTCCACACTGAGGCGCCCACAGTCCACCCGGGAGCCCCCTCCACCATCTGGGATGAGTGATGGCCAGTGAGTTGCCCCCTCGTTTTGCTTATTTATAAAGTGGTGATATAATAACCCCAGCCTGAGGAACTAATGGGGTTTCTTAGGAAACTAACCCTGAACCCCCCCATCTCAGCACCCTGACCCAGAATGTGGTTCCAGTGGCATTGAAGCATCCATCTTATATAAAAACTGCTGTTTGAAATTCTAACCCTGCTATTCTGGCTTCTACAAACACTTGCTTGCTTAAATAATAAGGAAAATAAGACTATTTCCATTCCAGAGAGGCCATAAACCTTCCCCAGTTGAAGTTATCAGCGCTGGTGCCAGGCCAGGCCTTTGATTGAGGTCTCAAAGCTCAGCACATAGGGCCTTTTAAGAACTTGAAAAGGTCAGAGAAGCATCAATCAGAATGTCAAACCTCAGAGGGAAGAGAGGGGAGGGGAGGGAGGGGAAAGGGGGAAAGCTCAACCAAAGGACTTGTATGCATGCATATAAGCCTAACCAATGGACACAGATAACAGAGGGGTGAGGGCATGAGTGAGGAGGGGGGGTTGGGAAGGTAATGGGGGGATGAGGGCACATATGTAATACCATAATCAATAAAGAAATTTAAAAAAAAAGAACTTGCAAAGGGGACTAGAAAAGTCCATATTTGGGAGACAACAAAGGTAAACTGTTTTATATAAATAGAAAAACTTCCTTCATGTTGGGGTCCAGAATTTGAAAGACATTTTTCTCTGGGCCTGGGTATAACCATATCTAATAAAGAGGGGATATGCTAATTGACCCTCACACCATTGCAAAAATGGCAGCCCCCACAGCCAATAAGGAGGGAATATGCTAATTGACTGTCACACCCTCCAAAATGGTGGCACCCAGTCCCCTCAGCCCCACTGGGGCAGAAGATGCATGGCAAGGCAGGGCCCAGCCTTGCCAAGCACTTCCTTCCAAAGTCCCCCAGTCCTTTCAGCCTCCCAGCCACCCAGGACCAGCCCAAGGTACAGGCAAACCTTGGATGGTGGCTGCCCGGCTGCCTGAGGCTCAGATAACCAGGGCCAGCTGAGGCTTGTGCTACCAGCAGTGGCAGCAGCAGAGGTGTGATGGGGCATCACCTTCCCCTGATTGCTGGGTCACCTCACACCCCTAAGGGCCCCCAGACTGTGAGCGGGAGCAGGCCAGGCTGAGTGACCCCCCTCCAATGCATGAGTTTTCATGCACCATGCCTCTGGTAATAATAATAATGAAGTGTGACTCCATTTCTCTAAGCATTGCTTGGTTTTCTCCAGTCTTCTGCAACAGCATCACCCAGCAAGATGAGCCACAGCCTCCAAGCCCTTGACTAAAGGGCTCACAGGGGGTCAGGGAAAGGCCGCAGCAGCAGCTACCAGGACACGGACATGGACACGGCCCCTGGGCACCAGCTGCCACCTACCCAGGCACAGTGGTGCAGATACAGCCTGGATGCAGTGAGCATGCCCAGCCGGGAAGCCATGGAAGCTCCTCCCAGCGCAGAGTACCACTCAGACTCCAGCCAGGAGCAGCCAGGAGCAGCCACCAGGCCAGACAGATAGGACCACCATGCAGTGCTTCCCAACCCTCACATTACACCATGACCTCCAAAGGGTGCAGAGTCACTGCAAACAGAAAGGACATTGTTCTTGCAGGAAGGGCAGTGCAGTGAAAGCGGAGGCTGGCGAGGGGGCAGGGGGCTTGCTGGGGATCCCAGAAGCAGTGGCTCAGTTCCCTGGGCCAGGCAGGGTCCCACAGGTCCTGGATGCCTGAGCCCCTGCTCATGCTGAGGAGGGCAAAGACTGACTGACACAGGGCAACCCAAAGGGCAACCATTCTGCTTCCTTCCCTTTTCTGCGAGCCGGAGGCCACAAATACCACCTGGGAGACCCAAAGGACAGCTCGCCCCTGGATCCAACCAATGAGGACCAGCATCCAAAGAGGTCCACGCTGACCAAAGCCAGGGGGTGGCCTCCACCCCGGGGAGGAGCAGCAGGTCAAGAAGTGCCGGAGGCAGGTTTACACCTTTTTATCTAAAGAGCTTGCTGTGCTCCAGTCAGCACCCGGGCATGTGGTCAGCATAGAGTCATAATGCAGAGCAGCACAGAAATCTGAACCCAGGAAGCATCTGGTCCAGGAAAATCCCGTACCCTAGTAGAAACAGGGAGCTTTGTGGTATCTTAGCTCAGCCCACCTAGTCCTTAAATCCCTAACTCCATGGCTGCCTTGGAAAATTACAACCCATATTCCCACAGTCCTCCCTAAGGGAGAATGGACCAGCCAAGAAGAACTTCCTGTGGCTAATTGGGCCCAACTGAATAACCAGAGTCCAGCAGCCATTGTTCCTAGAGGCACACTGTGCACCAGGGAAAAGCTTGGCCGAGCTGCCAGCCCCGCACTGTTTCTGTGCCCACATCCACCCTTGTAAGAGCTCCTAGGATCATAACCCACCAAAACGCTGAGGGCCTGCCCCATCCAATCAGAGGTGCACAAACTATATCTTCATGTGCATCTTTGCTGATCAATCAGAATGGGTGGAGCCAATCAAGCAGGACAGTGCTTTTTGGACCAATCAAATGGTACAAATTTGAATTCTTCATTTGCATAAAAAATGAGCCAGTCAGGGATGGGCTGTGGTATTCTCTCTATACAAGCCAACCTCTCCTCTGTCTCCATGAAGAACCTGGGCTGTTCGAATGCCAATCTGCTTCACAATTGAGCTGTTTTCACTGAATAAAGTCTCTTGTACCACATCCCAGTTGGCATTGAATTGGTGACAGTGACCTTCAGTTGACACCAGTGATGAGGGAGCAGACAGAGCCAGAGCTCTTTCAAAGTTTCAACTCCAAAGAAAAGTTATAACTTACCCTGCCTGATCCTGGATGGAAGACCCCTTGGGAAGGCTAGTCTTCATGCAATCTCACTCACACAAGCCCAGTGCTAAGCTTTTCCTAGTGATGTTTAATGCATTACTATTATCGCTGCCTATGATACAATAGCAGCCATTGTCGCCAGCAACGGATAACTGTTGGGACAATAACAAACTAACCAAAAAACTAGGAAAATGGAGAAATGAGTTGTGCTTAGAGGTTCTGAAAAGAGCTGGCATATTCCTGGGATTCCAGAAAGTCATGAAAACATGCAGGGCTGTGTGCATGCTGGGGAAAGACCTTGCTCTGAGAGCCCTGGGCTGTGCAGGCGGCAGAGCTGTGAGTTGCCTGGCTGAATACTGATGCTGTGCCTGGCAGGCTCAGGGGCCTCAGGAGGCTGTAAAGTGACTGATTTCAGCCCATCACCAGCTGACCACTAAACAACTGAGCCGAGACTCAGTGGGTGACAGTGACAGACAGACAGACAGACAGACAGACTTAGAGACTAGTTCAGAAAGGCCACTAACACACAGCAGCATAAGTTCTGGGGGTGATGAGAATCTGATTGCCAGAGTTCCCACTTTATATTATTTGCAATGTCCAGCTATCAGCAAAAGTTATTTAACTTGCAACGAAACAAAAAGTGTGGCTTATATACAGAAAAAAAGAGCAAGCAACAGAAACTGTCCCTGATGAAGCCCAAAGAGAGAACATCAATATTTAGAAGTTATAAAATGGAACCAAATAGAAATTCTGGAATTGAAAAGAAATTCTGAAGAGCATCCTTCAGGATGAAATGAAAAGACACTAGACCAGTGGTTCACAGGGGTCGCCTAAGACCATCGGAAAATGAAGATATTTACATCACGATGCATAACAGTAGCAAAATTTCATGGTTGGGGGTCACCACCACATGAGGAACTGTATGCAAGGGTCGCGGTCTTAGGAAGGTTGAGAACCACTGCACTAGACAATAATTGAATCCACATGAAGAAATGAAGACCAGCAAAGTAAATTCTACATTTATATAGTAAAGCTAATTATACAGATAAATACAAAAGACAGTATAAACGTAGTTTTGGTTTGTAAGCCTTTTTCTGCATCTGATTTCAAGACAGCTGCATAATGAAATAATTTAACACAAAAGAAGAAAATAGTATAGGAATGGAGAACTAAAAAAGATACGATATTTTTAAAAAGAGCAAATAGAGATATAAATCCTGGAATTTTATCATTACATTAAATGTAAATGAGTTTAATTCTCCAATGGAAAGTCAGAGATCAAATAAGATTATTTTTTAAATGACCTGTCCTAGCTGGTTTAACTAAATGGGATAGAGAGTCAGCCTTTGGACTGAGGGGTCCCAGGTTCAATTCTAGATAGGGCACATGCCTGGATTGCAGGCTCGATCCCCAGTAGGGGACATGCAGGAGGCAGCTAATCAATGATTCTCTCTCATTATTGATGTTTCTATCTCTCTCTCTCTCTCCCTTCCTCTCTGAAATCAATAAATATATATTTTAATGGCCTAATTATACCCTTTTCACATGGATATCCTTGTTACACTTTTTTTTTAATTAATTTCAGAGAGAAAGGAAGAGGTAGAGAGAGTGAGAAACTGTAATGATGAGAAATAATCTGATCAGCTGCCTTCTTGCATGCCCCACATTGGGGAATCAAGCCCACAACCCAGGCATATGCTCTGACCAAAAACTGAACCATGAAATCCTGGTTCAGAGCCAACATTCAACTCCCTGAGTCACCTGGGCCAGCTGATCCTTGTTTCACTTTAGATGGCAAAAACACAAATAGTTTGAAAATAAATAGCAATCAAAAGAGAATTGGGGAAGCAAGTCAGAGAGATCTTGCACATGGAGACAGGCAAGCCCAAGGGAGGGTGAGAGTGTGAGTGAGGTGTGGGGTGGTGTGAGGCTGAGGGTGTGAACAAGGTGTGTGGGTGATAGTGTGAGTCAAGGAGTTGTGAGAGTGTGAGGTAGGTATGAGGGAGACATGAGGCTGAGAGTGTGAGCAAGGTGTAAGGGTGAGTGTAAATCAAGGAGGTGTGAGAGCATGAGCGAGGTGTGAGGGTGATGTGAGGCTGAGAGTGTGAGCGAGGTATTTGGGTGAGAGTGTGAGCCAAGGAGGTATGAGAGTGAGAATGTGAGTGAGGTGTGAAGGTGGTATGAGGGTATGAGGATGGTGTGAGGGTTAGGGTGTGAGTGTGAATGAGGGAGGAATGAGGCTGAGAGTGTGAGTGAGGTGTGGGGTGGTGTGAGGCTGAGAGTGTGCGCAAGGTGCGTGGGTGATAATGTGAGTCAAGGAGTTGTGAGAGTGAGAGTGTGAAGGAGGTGTGAGGGAGGCATGAGGCTGAGAGTGTGAGCAAGGTGTAAGGGTGAGTGTAAATCAAGGAGGTGTGAGAGCATGAGCAAGGTGTGAGGGTGATGTGAGGCTGAGAGTGTGAGCGAGGTATTTGGGTGAGAGTGTGAGCCAAGGAGGTATGAGAGTGAGAATGTGAGTGAGGTGTGAAGGTGGTGTGAGGGTATGAGGATGGTGTGAGGGTTAGGGTGTGAGTGTGAATGAGGGAGGAATGAGGCTGAGAGTGTGGGCAAGGTACAAGGATGAGAGTGTGAGTCAGGGAGGTATGAGGGTGAGAGTGTGAGTCAGGGAGGTGTGAGGGTGAGAGTGAGGTGTGAACATGGTGTGAGGGTAAGAGTGTGAGTGAGGGAGATATGAGGGTGAGAATGTCAGCACAGTGTGAGTGTAAGAAGGTTTGTCTATCTATTTTCTTTTTTCTTATTTTTAATATTTATTTTATTCTCCTTTCCCAATTTTCTTTTCCTAGTCTATATTTTAATATATTCATTATTATTTTTAAAAATTATTATTATTATTTTATTTACTTTTGTTTCCTTTTCTTTCTTTTATTTTTCTTATTCTAGTTCTTTGATCTTTCTTTTTTACTTACTGGTACATAGTCTATTTTTTGGTTCTTTTATTTTCTTTTTTATTCTCTTTTCTATTTTTTCCCTCTAATTCTTTGATCTTCTATCTTTTGGTATTCTTTTTCTTTTTTCTTTGCTTTTATTCTTTTTATTTCATTTTTAGCCTAGCTAGTTGTTGCTTTGTTTTGTTTTATTTTTCATGTTGCTTTGGTTCAGTTTGTTTTGTCTTGTTTGTAGTGTTGGAACCAATAGTACAGCTGGCACAATTAGGCAAGGTAATCCTTAGAGTCAGAAAGTTTGAGGGGAGATTCCCACCCACACACAGGACATCAACGGGTCTATACAATTCAAGAAGATTGAAATAATATCAAGCATCTTCTCAGATCACAAAGGCATAAAATTAAAAATCAATCACAATAAAAAACTCAAAATATCCAAATACATAGACACTATATAGCATGTTAATAAACAATGAACTGGTTACCAATGAGATCAAGAAAGGTTCAAAAACTTTCTGGAAATAAAGAAAATGAACACACAAGAACACAAAATCTAGGGGATACAGCAAAAGCAGCCCTGAGAGGGAAGTGCATAGCATTACAGGTCTACCTCAAGAAACAAGAAAAGCTCTAATAAACTATCTAAGCCTACAACTAAATGAATGAGAAAGAGAATAGCAAGAAAATCCAACAGGAAGTAGAAGGAAGGAAATAACAAAGATCAGAATAGAAATAAATGACCTAGAGACAAAAAGAGAAAGCCCAATTAAGTAAAATCAGAAATGAAAGAGGCCATATAACAATTGACACCACAGAGATACAACTGTTTGTAAGAAAATATTATGAATAAAAATATGTCAGCAAACTGGACAACCTGGGCAAAATGGACAAATTCCTAGCAACATACAATCTTCCAAAATTTAATCAGGAAGAATCAGAAAACCTGGGAAGGCCAATAACAACTAATGATATTGAAGCAGTAATCAAAAAACTCCCAATAAACAAACGTCCTAGAACAGATGGCTTCATGGGGAAGTTGTCCTAAATATTCAAAAAGAACTAACACCTGGAGAGAAATCAAGATGGCAGCATAGGGGAACACCTACCTAAACTGCTGTCTCACATAACAATTTCAAAACTACAACTAAAAGACAGAACGGACACCATCCAGAACCACAGGAAAGCTGGGTGAGTGGAAAATCTACAACTAGAAGAAAAGAGAGGGGCTCACAAAGACTCAGAAGAGCTGTAAAAAGCTGAGGTACAGAGACACACGCGTGGAGAGGATGGGTGGTGGAAGATCTGGCTGGCTTCCTCTAGCAGGAGGGAGACAGAAACTCCTGACTGCACTGAACCCCATTCTGACTGCACTAAACCCCAGTTCTGGGCGAGACTCATATGGGGGGAGTCTGGACTGTCATGAAAAGGGAGAAGTGCACAGAAACTTAGGGGAGCCATGAAAGGCAGAAGTCTAGAGGCACATGCAAAGGAGACTAACTGCTGATTGTGCCCCAGGCTTTCTCTAGTGGGAGGAAAACAGAACTTTCCAACTGCACTGAAATCCAGATCCAACTGTACTGAACCTCAGTTTCGAGTGAGACCCTGGGGACCCAGACTCATATGGGTCCCGGGAGTACACAGAAACTCAGGGGAGCAGGAAAGGCAGAGGTCTGAAGGCATGTGTGGGCATGCACACAGAGATATCCACAGTGATTACCAAGGGACACTGAGACCCAGGGGCCAAGGGCAAGGCTGACAGAAAGCTGCAGCTGTCTGCTCAGCCCTGAGAATCTGCCACATCCAAGCCCATCACAGAGGATTTTACAATCTTGCAAGTCTTAAGGCTGAGTCCAGCACAGAAGTTCCCCAGGTGTAGACACAGCTGATCCTCACAACCAATTGGCTTGGAAGTCAATGCTCCCCAATGATACCAAAAACAATCAAGACTTAACTACAACAAGACTGTACACACAGTAAACAAAGGGATGTACCAAGAGTGTCCTCCTCAGGTAACTGGGCTATATAGGACACCTAGCACACAAAGCTACTCTACCAACTCAGGGAAGCAGCAAAAATTCGAGACAAAGAAACAGATCACAAATGAAAGAAATGGAGGAAAACAAACGACTGGATATAAAGTTCAAAACCACGGTTATAAGGTTTTTTAAGAATTTCCTAGAAAAGATGGATACATTTAGTGAAACCCAAGAGGAGATGAAAAAGGACCAACTAGAAATTAAACATACACTAACTGAAATAAAAAATATTATACAGAGACCTAACACCAGACTAGAGGAATGCAAGAATCAAGTCAAAGATTTGAAATAAAAAGAAACAGAAAACACTCCACTGGAAAAGTAAAAAGAAAAAAGAATCCAAAAATGTGAAGATAGTGTAAGGAGCCTCTGGGACAACTTCAAGCATACCAGCATCAGAAATATGGGGGTGTCAGAAGAAAAGAGAGAGTAAGATACTGAAAACCTATTTGAAAAAAATAATTACTGAAAACTTCCCCCACCTGGTGAAAGAAATAGACTTACAAGTCCAGGAAGTGCACAGAACCCCAACCAAAAGGAATCCAAAGAAGACTACACCTAGACATACCATAATTAAAATACCAAGAGCAAAAGACAAAGAGAGAATATTAAAACCTGCAAGAAAAAAAAAAACAGTTAATTACCTACAAGGGAGCACCCATACAATTTAGTAATGCTTAGCCAATTAAAATTTGCCAAGTCCTCCTGCGCTGAGGATAAAAGGCACTTGCTGCAGAGGTTCGAGGCTCTCGTGATTCCCTGCTGTGTCAGTGGAACCATAAGCCCGAACTCGAGTTCGTAATAAAGGCTTCCTAAATTTTCCAATTGGCTGTCTGGTGGTCGTCTGTCTCGGGTCGCCCCATTACAGAACAAGAACACCAACATTAATGGTATTACAAACTGGGGCTTCCTGAACCCTTGCAGCACCAACATTATTGGAGCCCAAAATATGGACAATCTGGTTAAAAAAGAATTTGCCTGAGAGGAAACAACACCATCGATGGTGGTAAGATTAACAATTAACTATGCGTAGAGCCCATATCAGTTTCGGAAGCCAGGGCTCCACAAGTGCTTGGGAAATACTTTTTGTTCAAGTCAGATTATAATGGGGAAAAAATTGGTTAGAAGGTACAATTATAAAGAAATTGGAGTATCAAAAAGTACTTTTAAAACTAAGCTGAAAAATGAGTGCCATGGTCATCTTTAATGTGGTTTCTTGTTCAAATCATAAAATACCTAATTTGTTTTGAGAATAAAGAACTTATAATAAGAAATAAAACCCTGCTGCTGAATCCATCTCTGTTGTGGAGAGATTCACAGGTAACAGGAGAGGGCAGTGCTATCAACTCTTCCGCAAAAAGACTACTTAAAGCTTTGTTTAAAAAGTATAAAAACTAGATGGGAAATGCAAAATTTGGCTAAGCTCACCTTGGGTGCTAGTTGTTACTTTGGAAAGCAAAATAGGAACAAAACTAAAATCTGTCTTTATTAAGCATGAAAAGATACCCAGCTGAAAGGAAATTAACTCCCCTCCATCTTATCCTAAAGGGCTGGGACCTCTGCCTAAACTCCCTCCCTTTTCTGGGAGTGGCCACAGGTGTGCCAGCAATGTCTTAACTTCCCCGACCCCCACCCAAATGGACCAATGAAGCTCCAGGAACACAGCAAGGGTCCTAATAAGGCTAAACCACAGAAAGACCCTAAATCAGGTGACCAATCTCTGTAACCCTTGTCACTTTTCTAAGCCCTCCCAATTATCCTACCCCATAAAACTCATTGTTCTTGCCCAGCTCGCTCTCTCACTTCACTGCTGCGCCAGAAAGAGGTTGAGAGCCAAAACCGGGTTTGAATAAAGAGTCTTTGCTTTTACATCGGAAAAGGCTCCTTAGTGGTGGATTATTGAGGACCCCGAACTCTGGGCATAACATTTGGGGGCTCGTCCTGGATTCCCAATACTCATGAGGGATCCCGATCCAGAGAGTCCGTCTGACCACGGTAAGTGTCTGTCTGTTTCTGTTCTGTGTGCGAGCTCCCTTCTGAAGTCTGTAGAGCCCGAAATGGTCTAGGTGGATGCACTAGTGGATCTCGGGCGGGGGTGGGGGTGGTTCAGAGGACACTCTGATTCCTCACGAGGGACGTGGAATCCCCTCAAACCTCTGGGACAAAGTGGGTCGCTCCTACGGGTTGACACACGGCCATTGTCCAGTGATCAGTTTTGTTTCCGCGGGATCGTAAGGCTGCTTTGGGTGTTTTTATCTGTGTGATCAGTTTTGTTTCCTCAGAGTTGGAAGACTTTCTTGGGGCCCTTTGTTTGGGTCTGTGTTTCTCTGTTTTATTCTGTGGACATTGGTTGAGAATTATCTCTTTCTATTTCACTTGGTTTGGGATGGACCTGCTGTGACAGAGTGCAAAAGTCTTTAGCAGCTGCTGGAATTCTTTTTCGGAGTTTTTGCTCTCTGTCAGAGTCAGCCCATTTAGCTAATAAAAATTCCTCTCTAATTTTGTATAAGTAATGATTTCATTTTGTTCTGATTTGTGAATTTGCTGTATTAAATTTTAAAGTCCTAGGCATGAATTTGTGACATTTCAAAGAACAAAGAATTTTTATTTATGGCTTTCTTATTCCTTTTTGTGGTTGGAGAGTTCCAGGGACAGGGCTTACAGCTCTGCAGGGCAGAGAGACTACAGGCCCTATCCCTGCCTGTGACATCATAGTCCAACGTGAGCCATCTAAGGCTGAACTAAGGCTGGAGTTATTAATGTGCTATTTTATTTTAGCATTTGTAACTGGATTAAAGATCTTTTCTTTCAGATGGCCATCTAGGCTTTCAGTTCACAAGAAATCTCTCTACACACCCTTATCTTTCCAGGCTAAGAGTCATTTTTCTCCACAGGTTGGACCTCAGGCTTCGAAAGATTGGACCTCAGACGCACTACTACAGCGGTCATCTATAGTTTTCTTTGAAACTCCCACTTTTCTGTTTCTCCCCTCTGTAGAAATTGTCTTCCTTAGACTCACAATAGGAAAGGGAGACAAGCAACTGGACTGGGGAACAGGAGGGAGGATGTTGGCAGTTAATCATGAAGCAGGGAGAGATAGGTTTTTATTGATTTTGCTGGCTATACCCTCTCTGCAGGCGTCCTTGGTTTTTTTCGCTTATCTGAACTATGCTACTACAAAACACAATGGATCTTCTTCTGCCCTGTTTTCTTCTTTTTAACCTTTTAATACACATAACGGAAATCTCATTGACCAATCTGGCAAGGTGGGGTTATTGGATACTTCTTGAGCAGTGGTGGAATATCCAGCAAAGGAACTTGAAGCTCAGAAATACTGGCTGTTTACTTGTTAGGAAGCATAAAGGATTAAGGTTTCAAAGAATAAGGAATATTGAGTAGAAAGTCTGAGACATGGTTATGCATTTTTAAAGGACATAGAAAAAAGGTTTAAAGGCTGGCTAATTTGGAAGTGAAAATGTAATAAAGGATTGTGTATGTAATAAGAAAGAGGAGAAATGTTGTAAGGAAATCAAATAATAAAGGCCAGTAAGCCAGGAAGAGTAAATAATTTGCATTATGCCTCCCTAAATAGGGTAGTTATGCCAAAGTACTTATAGAGGGACTGCAGTATCATGTTTTAAAGATCCCTATCTGAACCCTGAACACTTGAAGCTAATTAAGAGTGCCATGGAGAAAGCCTGATAACCTGCTTGCGAGCCCTGAAAATGGCTGGCACTGAAGTGTCAGGCCCATACCCTACCATCACTGGTGGTTGGTCAGAGAACAGGGGGGAGGGGAGGGGAATCAGCCCCACCACTACTGGCCTTTCACCACTAGTGATCTCTATAATTGGAAAGTTCAGAATCCTAAATTCTGAGAAGCTGGAGGGCTTATCAATTTGTTAGATTCTGTTCTTTTCACCCATCAGCCCACCTATCAGCAGCTTTTGCAGGTCCTATTCACCACCAAGGAGAGAGAGAGGATCCTCAATGAGGCCTGGAAGCTAGTCCTAGGAGTGGATGGGAACCCTAACACCAACCAGACTCAAACACCTTTTCCCTGAGTAGACCTGAATGGGACTTCAACATGGCAGAAGGAAGGAGAGGCTCCGGGTCTACCGCCAGACTCTAATGGGGGGTCTCCGCATGGCTGCTAGAAAGCCTATTTGACCAAGGTAGGGAACATACAGAAGGAAAGGGATGAGTCTCTAGCTGCTTTCTTAGAACAGATCATGGAGGCATATCGCACTTATACCCCCATGGACCCAGAAGCCCCTGAGAATAAGGCAGCTGTAGTCATGAGTTTTATAAATCAGTCAGCTGCAGACATCAGAAAGAAATTGCAGAAAATAGATAGATTCGGAGAAAAGAGTCTTTGGGACTTGCTGAAAGTGGCCGAGAAAGTGTACAATAATCAGGAGTCCCCTGAAGATAGGCAAGCCCGCACCATGGTGGCTGCCAGTGACAAGCAGACCCGAAACCTGGCCAAGATCCTGCTAGCTACCAGCACAGAATCCCCTGAGGAGCGGAACCGCCGCCTTCGCCAGCTTACAGATGACCAAGAAGAAGGTAAAGGGGTCATCAGAGGCGGGAAAAGGAGGCTGCAGCGGAACCAGTGTGCTTACTGCAAAGAGATAGGACACTGGGCCCGGGAATGTCCAAAGAGAACCGGTAGGAAGGGAAGCTAGCCAACAAGAAATCCTGGGTGCAAGGGGCAACTGGCATAAGTCAGTATTCATGGACTACTCGAAGAACAGTAGATCTAGGAACGGGCCGGATATCCCATTCATTTATGGTAAAACCGGAATGCCCCTACCCCCTACTAGGATGGGACTTGCTAACCAAGATTGGAGCCAAAATAACTTTCAGACAAGGGGGACCCCAGGTCACCAATGGTAAAGGCCACACCATGCAGGTTCTGACTCTGAGACTGGAGGATGAGTATCGTCTCCACCAGGGGCGCCCCCAGTAGAAAGCACTGTGGACAGGTAGCTATAAGAATTGCCCACAGCTTAGACAGAGACGGGGGGAGCTGGACTGGCTGCTCACAGGACCCCAATCCTGGTGGAGCTAAAGCCTGGAGAAAGCCCAATAAGAGTCAAGCAGTATCCTATGTCCCAGGAGGCCCGGGAGGAAATCCAGCTTCACATCAGGAGACTGCGAAGTCTAGGGATACTAGTCCCCTGTCAATCTGCCTGGAACAGCCCCTCTTCTCCCGGTCAGAAAGCCTCACACCGATGACTATCGACTGTTGCAGAACCTCCGGGAAGTAAATAAGAGAGCCATGGATATACATCCAACTGTTCCTAACCCATACACTCTCCTAAGTTCCTTGACACCCTCTAGAGTCTGGTGTACTGTACTAGACTTGAAGGATGCCTTCTTCAGCCTCCCGCTAGTATCTCAAAGCCAACCCCTGTTTGCCTTTGTTGTTGTTGTTGTTTTTTTTAATATATATTTTATTGATTTTTTACAGAGAGGAAGGGAAAGGGATAGAGAGTTAGAAATATGGATGATAGAGAAATATCGATTCAGCTGCCTTCTGCACACTCCCCACTGGGGATGTGCCTGCAACCAAGGTACATGCCCTTTTTTTTTTTTAGTTAAATCTTTATTATTCAGATTATTACATTTGTTTCTCTTTTTTCCCTTCCATAGCACCCCTCCACCCAGCTCCCACCCCTCCCTCTGCCCTTAGCTCCCTCCCATTGATCTCATCCATAGGTGTATGATTTTTGTCCAGTCTCTCCCTGTACACCCCTCACCCCTTTCCCCATGAGAATTATCAGTCTTTTCCCTTTCTGTGCTCCAGATTCTATTATATTCACCAGTTTATTCTGTTGATCAAATTTTTAATTCACTTAATTTTTAGATTCACTTGTTGATAGATATGTATTTGTTGTTCATAATTTTTTGGCTTTTACCTTTTTCTTCTTCCTCTTCTAAAAGAGTACCTTTTAGCATTTCATATAATACTGGTTTCGAGTTGATGA
>PVJN01029110.1:0-10340 GCA_004026805.1 Lasiurus borealis | reverse complement strand
GCTGGATAGATTATTCTTGGTTGTAGATTCTTGCTATTCATCACGTTGAATATTTCTTGCCACTCCCATCTGGCCTGCATCGTTTCTGTTGAAAAATCAGCTGACAGTCGTATGGGTGCTCCCTTGTAGGTAATAAACTGTTTTTCTCTTGCTGCTTTTAATATTCTCTCTTTGTCTTTTGCTCTTGGTATTTTAATTACGATGTGTCTTGGTGTGTTCCTCTTTGGATTCCTTTTATATGGGGTTCTGTGTGCTTCCTGGACTTGTAAGTCTATTTCTTTTACCAGATGTGGGAAGTTTTCAGTCATTATTTCTTTAAATAGGCTTTCAGTATCTTGCTCTCTCTCTTCCTCCGGCACCCCCACAATAATGATGTTGGTACGCTTGAAGCTGTCCCAGAGTCTCCTTACATTATCTTCACATTTTTGGATTCTTTTCTCTTCTTGCTTTTCCATTTGAGTGTTTTCTGCTTCTTTATATTTCAAATTTCTGACTTGATTCTTGCCTTTCTCCAGTCTGCTGTTAGGACTCTGTACAATATTATTTATTTCAGTCAGTGTCTCTAGTTGGTCCTTTTTCATCTCCTCTTGGGATTCGCTAAATTTATGCATCATCTCTAGCATCTCTTCTTGGGACTTGATAAACTTATCCATCTTTTCTAACATATTCTTGAAAAATCTTATAAACATGGTTCTGAACTCTATATCCAGTCGTTTTTTTTCCTCCATTTCTTTTTATCATGATCCCTTCCCTTGTCTTGGCATTTTCACTATGTCGGGAAAACTTCTGTACTTGCAAAACCGCAGAAGCCTCTGTTGAGCTTGGGATGGGTGGAGTCTCAGGGCTTAAGGAACTGCCTTGCCTTCCAGTCGGCCCCACCCTCCAGGGCCCCGGAGTCTCACGTGACTGGGTAATGGCTGGAGCGGTCCTTGTGCGTACACGCCCGCAGTGCCTCTAGACCGCTGCCTTTCCAGCTCCCCTGCCTGACAGGACCACAGGAGTCTAGATCTCCAGGGTTTCGCCCGAAACAGGGGCCCAGTGGACTCAGAAGTGGCACAGTTGGGAGGGTCTGTTTCCCGCCCACTCTCGAAAGCCAGCAGCACAATCAGCAATCTGTCCTCCGTGCGGCTCCGGGTGTGTGCCCGCGACCGACCATGACCAGACCTCCTATCTTTTGCGACTCCCCTAAATTTCTGTGCACTTCTCCCTTTTCACAGTCCAAACTCCCCCCGTATGAGTTTCTGCTGGATCTGGGGTTTAGTGTCGTAGGATAAGGGGTTCAGTGCCATTGAGAGTCTCCATTTCCCTCCCACCAGAGAAAGCCAGCCAGGTACTCGGGCACCCGCTCTCTCAGCAGGCGTTTCTCCGTACCTCAGCTTTTTGCAGCTCCTCTGGGTCTCTGTGGGCCCCTCTTTTTCCTTCTAGTTGTAGAACTTATCCTCGGCCAGCTTTCCTGTGGTTCTGGATGATGTCCGTTCTGTCTTTTAGTTGTAGTTTTGAAATTGTTGTGCGAGGCAGCAGTGTAGGCGTTTACCTATGCCACCATCTTGGATTCTCTCCCCCTGTTTGCCTTTGAATGGCACCACCCAGAGGAGGAGTACAGTGGACAACTAACCTGGATGCGACTGCCCCAAGGGTTCAAGAATTCATCTACCTTCTTCCACGAGGCACTGCACGAAGACCTTAGTGAGTACAGAAGAGACCACCCCACTCTCACCCTCCTTCAGTACATAGGTGACATCTTGATTGCTGCCGATACCGCCGAAGACTGCGAGCAGGGGACCAGAGACCTGTTGGCCACCCTGGGGACCTTAGGGTATCGGGCCTCCACAAAGAAAGCTCAAATATGCCAAGAGAGGGTGAGTTACCTGGGATACATCCTGGAGGGTGGACAGAGGCAGTTATCAGATGCTAGAAAAGAAACTGTCCTGAAGATCCCTGCCCCCACACCCCGAAGAGAAGTAAGGGAGTTCCTAGGGTCGGCTAGCTATTGCTGCCTCTAGATTCTGACAAACTGACCCTAGGACAGGAGATCTGGATTACAACCCCGCATGCCATTGAGGGGGTCCTAAAACAGCCTCCTGATAGATGGATGAGCAATGCACGTATGACGCACTATCAAAGCTTGCTGCTCAACCCCCCTAGACTACGGTTCCATCCAAGTGCGGCCTTCAACCCCGCTATCCTGCTGCCTGACCCTGACCTAGATGCCCCGCTACATGACTGTGCGGGAATCCCGGAGCGGGTACATGGACTCCGGAAAGACTTGACTGACTGGTCCCTCCCTGACGCAGAGGCCACCTGGTTCACGGATGGAAGCAGCTTCATGTGAGATGGGTTGCAGATACGTGTGTGCAGCAGTGGTCACTGACACGGACACTGTGTGGGCAGAGGCTCTGCCCCCTGGGACATCAGTTCAGCGAGAACTCATTGCACTCACCAAGGCACTGACACTGGGAGCTGGGAAATGGCTTAACATCTACACAGATAGCCATTATGCATTTGCTACAGCTCATGTTCACGGGGCGATCTATCAGGAGAGAGGGCTATTGACAGCAAAGGGATGGACAATAAAGAACAAATAGGAAATTCCTGACCTGCTTGCGGCTTTGTGGCTCCCTGCTAAGCTAGCCATTATCCACTGCCAAGGGCACCGGAAGGCAGATGACCCAGTGGCAAGAAGTAACCAAAGGCTGATCAGGCAGCCAAAGCAGCGGCCTTCACTTTGGTCCCTACCATGGCCTTACAACTACCAGACCCCGGGGACCCAGTCTTGCCAGATCAGCCTGGGTATTCTCAGGAAGAGCTGCAGTGGATCAGGAGGCTTCCCCACGTCCAGGAAATTAAAGGATGGTGGTATACACCAAACAAGGAGCTCATACTACCGGACTGGCTTGGGTTACAGTGTTAGAACGCATGCACTGGTCCACTCACCTAGGGGCATGCAAATTAAAAGAATTAATCTGACACGGCAGAATTAAGACCCACCAACAGGACATCGAAATAGAACAGGTTGTATCCACCTGCAAGATCTGTCAACTCACAAACACGAGAACCAGGCCAAGTGAAAAAGGAACCCGGCTCAGAGGAACCATGCCTGGAGCACAATGGGAGGTCGACTTCACTGAAATTAAACCAGGAAAGTATGGCTATAAATATTTTTTAGTATATATAGATACATTCTCTGGATGGGTAGGAGCATACCCAACTAAGCATGAAACAGCTTCAGATGGTAGCTAAGAGGCTGCTGGAAGACATCTTGCCCAGGCACATTTTTCCCACTGTGATAGGGTCGGACAATGGGTCAGCCTTTGTCTCACAGTTAACACAGGCAGTGGCCAAGGCCATTGGGGCAAATTGGAAATTACATTGTGTTTATAGGCCCCGAAGTTCAGGGCATGTAGAAAGAATAAATAGAACTCTAAAAGAGACCCTTACCAAATTGACCATGGAGACTGGCGGGGACTGGGTGGCTCTCCTTCCATATGCCCTTAATTGGGTTAGGAACTCTCCCTACACCCTGGGTTTTACACCTTATGAAATCATGTTCGGCTGGCCACCCCCTATTATCCCTAATCTTGCACAATTTGAAAGTCAAGAACTGTTTCTTTCCTTGAGAGAGCTCCAGAGGGCGCACAAGGACATTTGACTGTGCCTCCACGCCATCTATGAAACCGGCCCAGCCCGGCCTCCTCATCAGCATAAGCCTGGGGACTGGGTCTATGTCAGGAGACATGGCCGGGAGACCCTTGAGCCAGGCTGGAAGGGTCCCTACGTCCTAGTGCTGACGACCTTCACCACCCTCAAAGTAGACTGCTTCTCGACCTGGGTCCACCCACCACAGGGAACCTGACCCAGAGTCAGACTTCACTGCTTGAGAGTTGTCAAGGAATCCATGGCCCTCATAAGAGAGGGATAGCAGAAGCGTAGGCTAGAAGGGAGCGGTCTCAGTCTTGGTATGAATCACTGTTTAATTGGTCTCCATGGTTAACTACTCTTATTTCCACCCTCATTGGACCCCTTATAATCTCCTTAATGCTGTTAAGGTCCAATTTGTCAAGGAACGCATAGGAGTAGTCCAATTAATGGTTACAAGCCCAGTACCAGCCTCTAGCAACAGAAGAGGCAGAAATGCATCCCGTCTCAGGATTGAGACGTGTGTCCCAAGACAAGGGGGGAATGAGAGGAAATGAACTCCCCTCCATCTTGTCCTATAGGGCTGGGACCCCTACCTAAACCCCCTCCCTTTTCTGGGAGTGGCCACAGGTGTGCCAGCAATGTCTTAACTTCCCCGACCCCCACCCAAATGGACCAATGAAGCTCCAGGAACACAGCGAGGGTCCTAATAAGGCTAAACCGCAGAAAGATCCTAATTCAGGTGACCAATCTCTGTAACCCTTGTCACTTTCCTAAGCCTCATTGTTCCCGCCCAGCTTGCTCTCTCACCTCACTGCTGCGCAGAAAGAGGCTGAGAGCCAAACCCGGGTTTGAATAAAGACTCTTTGCTTTTGCATCGAAAAAGGCTCCTTAGTGGTGGATTATTGGGGACCCCGAACTTTGGGCATAACACAGCCAGGTCTGTTACTGACTATTCTCCTAAAGCAAGCAGTATGTGGGTGAAGGGAGACATGTGACAATCCAATATGAATGTACACTCTCCCAATATGCTAATTTAATGTCTCCTTCTCGCCATAAAAAATTTAGAAATTCATCTGAGATTTCTGTACTCATAGAGAGAGAAGCTAGCTTAAACAAATGCATACAACTGTCCAATTTTTAGACATTTAGATAGGATTCTTAGCTTAAATCTCTCTTTGTGATGGTATAAAAAAAATCCCCAAGACTTTTTTCCTATAAAAAGAAAGATGGTGGATTTGACCCAGGGAAAAGACATGGGTTAGGTTCAAGCAACAAGATTGGTGTTTCCATAATAAAGAAATGCTAATGAATCACGTTCAAAAGTTAAGATTAAAGTCATAGAGAAAATCAGTAAATTGTTTGTTACAAAAGTTTGCCAAAGTAAATGCCTTGAAATAATTATAATTGAATCTAACATCTCAAAAAAAGTTGATACATAGATAAATAATATATTGATCAAAAAGATCTAAGTAGCCCAGGTAAAAGTTAGCTAATGGAGGAAGGGGCTAGTCCTCCTTCCCGCAGCAGGCCAAATTCCCATCAGCAGCCATCTTTAAGGAATGTGACAATTTTGCATTTGAATGTCTACAAGTTTGCTACTCCCCCCCCCCCACCCCCCAACCCTAGCGCGCACACACACACACCTCCCAGCAGAAAAATATGGCTAGGCCTTTACCAAACCTGTTTTGAAAGTCTCAAATGTGGTTTTCCAGAGCCCCTGGCAACTAAAACGTAAAGTTTACCAAATCAAATGATAAAAACTTGTTCAATAATCTGAATTTGCTTCATGAAAAATCTATAGGACAGAACTGAATCTATTGATTGATTATATCTTGCATTTTTGAAATTTATTCTTAAAAATATAAGGTGTTATTAATCTAAGAACTGCTGAATATTTGACTTGCCATCTCTAAAAGTTCATATTAATTTGGGAGAAATTATATAGTTGTGGTAACTGAAAGGACAAAGCAGAAACGAACTCCCCTCCATCTTGTCCTATAGGGCTGGGCCCCCTGCCTAAATCCCCTCTTTTCTGGGAGTGGCCATAGGTGTGCCAGCAATGTCCTAGCTTCCCTGACCACCACCTGAATGGACCAATGAAGCTCCAGGAACACAACGATTATGCTAAACCACAGAAAGACCCTAATTCAAGTGACCAATCTCTGTGACACTCGTCACTTCCGTAAGCCCTCCCAATATCCTACCCCATATAACTCATTGTTCCCACCCAGCTTGCTCTCTGGTTTCGCTGCTGCCCCAGTAAGAGGCTGGGAGCCAAACCCGGGTTTGAATAAAGACTCTCCTTTTGCATTGGAAAAGGCTCCCTGGTGGTTGATTATTGGGGACCCTGAACTCTGGGCATAACAGTAACTAAATGCCTAAAGTATGGAAACTTTTTTGAGAAAATAAGTTGTGTTTTCTTCTGCAAAAATTAGGAATTCAAAATATGTTACTTATTGGTCTAATTAACAAAGAGGATTAATTCTGTGATCCCAACTGAAGTTTTTAATACTAAAACCAGTTTAAATTTAATTGATATCTTAAGATAATTATAAAAAGTATTATAATCTTTAAATCATATATATATGTGTGTGTGTGTGTGTGTGTGTGTGTGTGTATTTGGATGGTCTTTCCAAATTAAATTTCAAGGCTATAACTGATACTTGAAGTCATATGGAAAACTTTATCAAATCAAAATTAATCAATATATTTTACTTATATACATATATTTTAAATGTTATGAAGGTTTTGACCTCTAAAAAGGGCAAAATAAGTAACAATATGTTTTTTAAAATCCAACAGCAGAATATTAAGACCAAAATTTAATAACAAAAGCCTCTAGCTGTCTGCATTTTTAATTAGGCTGGAGCTGGAGTAGCATTTGTGCCTTATGAATCAGACATAAAAGTTTGCTAAATTTACTTGCTTTGCTTTTTTAATAAAGATACCTACTTAAATTACTTAATAAATTAGCTTTTTAAAATATAATCAAGGAGAAACCAAGATGGTGTCATAGGTGAACACCTAAAATTGCTGCCTTGTACAACAATTTCAAAAATACAGCTAAAAGACAGAACGGACATCATCCAGAAATACAGGAAAGCTGGCTGAGTGGAAATTCTACAAGTAGAAAAAAAGAGGGGCTCACGGAGATTCAGAGGAGCTGCAAAAAGCTGAGGTATGGAGACATGCACATGGAGAGAATGGGCAGTGGAGTGCCTAGCTGGCTTCCTCTAGCGGGAGTGAGACAGAAACTCCCGAATGCACTGAACCACAGTTCTGACTGCACAGTTCTGGGCAAAACTCATACGAAGAGAGTCTGGACTATCAGGAAAAGGGAGGAGTGCACATAAACTTAGGGAAGCTGCAAAAGGCAGAGGTCTGGAGGCATGCTCGAGTGCACACAGAGAGAACTGGCTGCTGATTATGCCATTAGCTTTCTCTAGAGGGAGGAAGACGGAACCTCCCGACTGCAGTGAACCCTAGTTTTCGGGCGAGACCCTGGGACCCAGACTCATGGGTCCCCAGAGCACACAAAAACTCAGGGGAGCTGTGAAAGGCAGAGGTCTGGAGGTACACGCACATAAGTGTGCGCATAGAGTGCTGCAGCAATTACCAAGGAACACAGACCCAGGGGCCATGTAGGGCAGTGCTAAAGGGAAGCCAAGGTTGTCTGCTCAGCCCTGAGACTCTGCCCCATCCAAGCCAAGCACAGAGGCTTTTGCAATTTTGCAAGTCTTGTAACATAAGGCTGACTCCAGCATAGAAGTTCTCCAGGTGTAGACACAGCTGATCCTCACAACCAATTGGCCTGGAGGTCAATTCCCTCCAGTGATATCAAAAACAATCAAGACTTAACTACAACAAGGCTGTACACACAGTAAACAAAGGGATGCACCAAGAGTGTCCTCCTCAGGTAACTGGGGAAGCGGAGCTACTGGGCCATATAGGACACCTAGCACACAAAGCTACTCTACCAACTCAGGGAAGCAGTGAAAATGCAGAGACAAAGGAACATATCACAAACAAAAGAAATGGAGGAAAACAAATGACTGGATGTAGAGTTCAAAACCACGGTTATAAGGTTTTTCAAGAATTTCCTAGAAAAGATGGATACATTTAGCGAGACCCAAGAGGAGATGAAAAAGGACCAACTAGAAATTAAACATACACTAATTGAAATAAAAAATATTATACAGAGACCTAACAGCAGACTAGAGGAAGGCAAGAATCAAGTAAAAAATCTGAAATAAAAAGAAGCAGAAAACACTCCACTGGAAAAGTAAAAAGAAAAAAGAATCCAAAAATGTGAAGATAATGTAAGGAGCCTCTGGGACAGCTAAAATCGTACTAACATCAGAATTGTGGGGGTGCCAGAAGAAGAGAGAGAGAACAAGATACTGAAAACCTATTTGAAGAAATAATGACTAAAAACTTCCCACATCTGGTGAAAGAAATAGACTTACAAGTCCAGGAAGCACACAGAACCCCACATAAAAGGAATCCAAAGAGGACAACACCAAGACACATAATAATTAAAATGCCAAGAGCAAAAGACAAAGAGAGAATATTAAAACCTGCAAGAGAAAACAGTTAATTACCTACAAGGAAGCACCCATACAATTGTCAGCTGATTTCTCAACAGAAACTCTGCAGGCCAGATGGGAGTGGCAAGAAATATTCAACGTTATGAATAGCAAGAACCTACAACCAAGATTACTCTACCCAGCAAAGTTATCATTCAGAATTGAAGGTCAAATAAAGAGATTCACAGATAAGAAAAAACTAAAGGAGTTCATCAACACCAAACCGGTATTATATGAAATGCTGAAAGGTACTGTTTAAGCAGAGGAAGAAGAAGAAAAAGGTAAAGATAAAAATTATGAACAACAAATACATATCTATCAACAAGTGAATCTAAAAATCAAGTGAATTAAAAATCTGATGAACAGCCGAAACTGGTTTGGCTCAATGGATAGAGCGTCGTCCTTCGGACTGAAAGGTCCCAGGTTCCATTCCGGTCAAGGGCATGTACCTTGGTTGTGGGCACATCCCCAGTAGGGGGTGCGCAGGAGGCAGCTGATGGATGTTTCTCTCTCTTTGATGTTTCTAACTCTCTACCCCTCTCCCTTCCTCTCTGTAAAAACAAAAACAAAATATATATTTTTTAAAAATCTGTTGAACAGAATAAACTGGTGAATATAATAGATTCAGGGGCATAGAAAGGGAGTGGACTGACAATTCTCAAGGGGGAAGGGGTGAGGGGGGACGGGAAGAGACTGGACAAAAATCGTACACCTATGCATGAGGATAATGGGGAGGAGATAAGGGCAGAGGGTGGAGTGGGAACCCAGTGGAGGGAAGCTATAGGGGGTGGGGGGGGGGAGTGGAACAATTGTATAATCTGAACTATAAAGATTTGTTAAATTAAAAAAAAGAAAAAAGTATAATCAAGGTCTCATATAAATTAAGTTTATATAAGAAATCAATATTTTTGTAAGCAATTTAATCCAAATAAAGTCTTCTAAGAAAGTTACTGAGACTTCTTATGATCCCTCTGTATATGCAAATAAGCTAAAGGGGATAATCTTTAAAAATATAATTATAAATTTAACAAAAAGGAGAAATTTGAAAATTTTGAAATCTCTTACACTAATATTAACAGAGTAAACTAAATATTATTGTTAATGTATTAAATCTGACAGTATATAGTAGTCAACTCAATTGTAATGAGAGTGCCTGTAATACAGCTATTCAGACACGTGATTCAGTATTCAAGCAGCAGTCCTGTAGGCTTCCTTTTGTAAAAAAAGGAAAAAGAACAAGGGCTTTGCAATGAACCTCTGTACACTGGGTGTTATTTTAGAAGAAAATAAAGAGATTTTTATCAAACACCTGAGAGGCTGTAGTTAAAAGTTAATCTACTTATCTTCATGAAATAAAGTAAATAATTTGTTTTTGCTTCTCTAACCAAGTTTGTGCAAAGTTACTCAAGCACTGATTGCAGGAATTTAGTTGTTTATTGTCCATAACCTAGAACAAGTGAAGTTATAAAGTAAACCTTGTTTCAGACTAATTTAAATTGTCTAATTGAAATAAGTGTATATTCATAAAGACGTAATTGTACTGGGCAGAAAACTATTTCTGAAATATTAACTAAATTTTTTACTAATCATTCATCTCATAATAAAATTGCTTAACATCTAAAGCAGTCATATTTCTATACAGAAAAATTTAAAGTTATCAAGATAGCATTGCAAAATTTCCAAAAGCCTTCTAATATTTATTTAAAGGGGGAAGAGGAGGGGAGGGAGGATAGTGGAAAAATATCCTGTAAGTAAGTTCCTTAATTGCTTTAAAATTTTTACTTTGAAAATTAATTTCATTTGTAATGCTGATAGGAAGACACCCATGAAAACACACATAGTGTCAAAAATAAGCCAAAGGAAAATCATTTGGAAAATAATAAAGAGCCCAAATCTAATTTATAGAAAAGATTCCTTTTTTTTTTTAAATTAAATCTTTATTATTCAGATTATTACATTTGTTTCTCTTTTTTCCCCTCCATAGCACCCCTCCACCCAACTCCCACCCTCCCTCTGCCCTTAGCTCCCTCCCATTGATCTCATCCATAGGTGTATGATTTTTGTCCAGTCTCTCCCTGTACACCCTTCACCCCTTTCCCCCTAAGAATTAACAGT
>PVJN01029109.1:17500-26479 GCA_004026805.1 Lasiurus borealis | reverse complement strand
CCGTCCCCGCCGCCGCGCGGCCGGCTGAATGCGTGTAATTGCCGCCTTTGATGAGAACACTGTGGTGGAGATCACACGTTACACGGGAAACGGCGCTGCTTTAAAGACGCGGCCGCGCCGCTAATTACCGCGTAACAAGTGTGGGGACAAAGGCGCCCGCGAGGCCGGAGCGAGGAGGCCGCCCCACAAAGCCGGCCGCCCCTTCCCGCGCGGGAGCCATTGTCCCGCCGCCCTCCGCCGCCCGGTGCCGGGCTCTCCGCGGCGACAATGGCCCGGCCGGACTCGCCGGGAAGGAGAAAGGCTTTTATGAGCGTCTCTTTCACCGGCAAATGAGAGGAGGAGCTGGGGCGGTGGGGGGGGGCGGGTAATGAGCCCCCCAAAGTGGCTTCCCCGGGGGGGCTCTCCCCGGCTCCTTTCTGCGCTTCGGGGAGGAGGAGGCGCCTCGGGGCGGGTGCAGGTGCGGGCGCGGAGGGTGGCAGTGCCAGCGTCCCGGCCGGCGCCTCTCCCAGACACAGGCCGACTCCTGACTGTGGCCGGAACTTTCCCATCGGGTTCCTGTTACCCGGGGAGCACACGGGGGGGTAGGAGACGCACCTGGCTGTTATGTTTGGGGGTTACTTCTTCACTTATGGGGGGGCAGGGAGACCCACTCACGCCATTCCGCACCCTCTCCCCCACTTCGGCATCCATGAACCCCAGAGGGAGATGCCAGGTCGGTTTCCAGGGCGATGCCGGTTATGGGCGGGGCTCTGCGGTCCCACTGCCGCCTGCAAATCTACACCCACATACACGCACACACACACACACACACACTCACACTCACACACACACACTCACACACCCAGTTCACCGCTTGCGCGGCCTGCCAAAAGGCCCCTCCCCACATCTGGCCGCCGTCGGCCTGGCTCGGAAAGACCGTACGTCGCACGGATGCTGTTACGGCTGAAGGACTGGGGCTGCGTGAAACGGTTTCCCAGGTACCGGTCCCACCTCTGCAAGCCTGCAGCCGAGGGCTCCGGGAAGACCCGGCCGCGAGAACCCATTTAAGGAGGCTCTGTGTGAGGCCCTCACGGAGGGCAGGAGCCTCCGGGTCGCTCTGGGGAAAAGGCCGCGTCGCAGGACCCCGTGAGCACCAGCCCCGGAGACGGGCCGGCGGAGGGGGCTGCCACACCACGTTCTGCTGGGAAAAAAGGGAAAAAATGGCTCTCAATCAGCCCGGTTCACTGTTCGCCCCGTCGAGGATTCGTCGGCAGTTACGGCCTCGACGGACGGACGGGCCGAGGCGACTTCTCGGGGTCAGTGAGGAGACGGACTCGTTACGCTTTAGGACAAGCCCCACATGCAGCCCCTCCTGGGGGCACACTGACCGGGAAGGGGGTCCCTGCTTCAGGCAGAGCCGCCTGGTGGGGGGACGGTTCCCAGCAGCAGTGTCCCTGCCCCGGCCCTGACGTGGGCCTCCCTGCGCCAGGGGTATCGGGGTCCCCAGGACAAAAGGCACGCGTTCCTTTTGTTCTTTTTTAAAGATTTTAAAAATATATATTTTATTGATTTTTTACAGAGAGGAAGGGAAAGGGATAGAGAGTCAGAAACATCGATGAGGGAGAGACATCGATCAGCCGCCTCCTGCACGCCCCCCACTGGGGGTGTGCCCACCACCAAGGCACATGCCCTTGACCGGAATCGAACCCGGGACCTTTCAGTCCGCAGGCTGACGCTCTAGCCACTGAGCCACACCGATTTCAGCATTTTTTTTAAGATGTTAAAAAATGTATTTTTATTGATTTCAGAGAGGCAGCAAGAGAGAGACATCGGTGATGAGAGAGAATCACGGATCAGCTGCCTCCTGCACGCCCCCTGCTGGAGATCGAGCCCGAAACCCGGGCCTGTGCCCTGACCGGAATTGAACCTGAGACCCTTCCGTCTGCAGGCCGAAGCTCTATCCACTGAGCCACACCAGCCGGGGCTTGAGATTTTTCATTGATTTTTAGGGAGAGAAAGGATTGAGAAAGACCGCGGTGAAAGTGGAACCTCCGTCAGCTGCGGCCGCCCTTCAGTGCTCGGCCAGTGCTCCACCCGCTGGGGCCGGGGCCGGGGTAAAGGGCCGAGTTCTGGTATCAGGGCTGACGCCGCCCCTGGGTCCGGGGGGAGGGAGCCTCGCAGGGGGGGCCTCCCCACAGCAAAAGGTCGGGAGCTCAGTGGCTGGTGGTCAGAAGAGGGGGCGCAAGAGGACTGGACGCGGGTGGGAGTGAGGGGTCCAGGGCTGCCCAGGAGGCCGCCCCAGGTGTGGCCTCCGTCACGGAAGCTGAGACTGAGCTCTGCAAATTCCAGGCCGCCGTGCAGCGGGCCCGGGGGCTGAGAGCCGGCAGGGAGCCCAAATGATGCTGTTGAAGCAGCACCCGCCCCGCTGGGTCTTGCCTGACTGCCCCTCGTGGCCCTGGCCTGTCCCTCCCCCCAACCCCCAGGTCCTGGTCCATTCCCCCCCGCCCTGTCCTAGCCTGTGTGACCACCTCCCCCCCACTTCTGGCCTGTCCCCCCAGCCCTGGTCCTGGCACAGCCCTGAGAGGGCCCGGGAGGCACAGAGGTGGGGGGAGGGCCTGGGCCCTTGCCAAGGGCACCCCGTGGTGCCGGGTGCAGGACACTGAAAGCGGAAGGGGGCGGGGAGTGGGGGGCTCCCGCGAGGACCCGCCCCCCATGGCGGCCGGCAGCTCTGGAAACGGGCCGGGCACCCTCGGGGAGCCGCGGGGACGGTGGGGACAGCTTGGAGAGCGAGCGAGGCGATGGCGGCAAACGACCGGCCATTTCCTGGTCCGCTGGGCGGGATTAGCATACGCGCCATCTGTCTCGCCTGCCTCCCTCGCGTTCACCTTGGCGCCCATGAAGGGTGAGGCCCGCGAGCAGGCCACGCGTGGGGAGCCGCGCTGGGGGGGCGGGGGGCTCGGGCGGAGGTGGGCCCTGAGGGGGAGGGGGCGGGCTGTGGGCTGGGATCCGAGGCCTGGCCTCTCTGCTCGGGGAGCCGTCTGTCGGGGTGCTTGTCCCCTCGGCCTCCGCAGCAGGTCAGGCGTCCTCGGGGCCCCGCTCCTGGGCTGCCCACCGGGACCCCTTCCAGCCCTGTCTCGCCCGTCCCCCATGGAGGGACCCCGGCTCCCTCCCCGGCTCTCACGGCCTCAGGGCCCCTCCACCCACCGCCAGGCTGCGACCCCAATGCCCAGCCTCCTGGGCTTGCTGTGGCCACAGCTGGAGGGTGGCAGTGCCAGGGGACAGAAAGGGACACGAGGCTGCAGGCGAACCCTCCCCGTGCCCGCTCCCCCCACACACACACATATCCAGGGCTCAGGACGCTGGCCCGTCTGCCCGCAGCGGCTCCGGTCAGCCGGCTCCCGGGCCGAGGCCCCCAGCTGGGCGGGATGGGATGGGTGAAGGGTTGTGACCGCCGTCTGGCAGAGCGGGAGGTAGGCCGCTCCCTCGGCACCGGTGACCTGGCCCGGCACACGGTTGCGGACGGCAGGCAGGACACCAGTCAGACTCGAACTTGGGGAGGTGGTGAACGGGCTTTAAGTGTCAGTATGTCCCCAGTATTGCATGAGACCCGCTTCTACGGAACCTGTGCTTTTTAAATATATGTGCTTTTATTGATTTCACAGAGAGGAAGGAAAAGAGAGGGGGGGAGGGAAAGAAATAAGAATATCGCTGAAACCCGTGTGGCTCAGTGGATAGAGCGTCGGCATGTGGACTGAAGGGTCCTGGGTTCGATTCCAGTCAAGGGCATGTATATTCATCGAGGGCACAACCCCAGTAGGGGGCATGCAGGAGGCGGCTGATGGATGTCTCTCTCTCATCGATGTTTCTAACTATTTCTCTCCCTTCCTCTCTGTAAAAAGTCAATAAAAAAAAAACATATTTAAAAATAAAAAAAAGTGCCAAATCTGGTTTGGCTCAGGGGATAGAGCATCGGTCTGCGGACTGGAAGTTCCCAGGTTCGATTCTGGTCAGGGGCACATATCTTGGTTGCGGGCACATCTCCAGTAGGGGGCGTGCAGGAGGCAGCTGATCGATGCCTCTCTCTCATCGATGTTTCTAACTCTCTATCCCTCTCCCTTCCTCTCTGTAAAAAAAAAAAAAAATCAATAAGATATATTTAAAAGAAAAAGCACTCTGAAAACGGAAGGTACTTTTTAAAAAAAATACATTTTTATTGATGTCAGAGAGGAAGGGAGAGGAGGAGGAGAGAGAGAGAAACATCAATGATGAGGGAGAATCACTGATGATGCCCCCCTCCCAGGGATCAAGCCCACAGCCTGGGCATGTGTCCCTGACCAGGGGAATCGAACCCAGGACCCTTCAGTCCGCATGCCACTGCTCTCTCCTCTGAGCCGCACCAGCCAGGGCTGGGAGATATTTTTATCCACAACAGCAGCAGCAGCAGCATCGACAGCTCTCTGGGTGCTGACCGGGACGGGTGAGCTCTGGATGCCCAAGGAGCCTCTGGCCACTTTCCAACTGGACACGCCCGGGGCCCCCTGGGGTCCCAGGAGCCGGCGGGGCTGGACCGGGCTGGGGAGCCCCCCTGGCCCGGTCCCTGCCTGGTCCCCGCGGCCAGCCGCGAACGGGCTCAGGGTAACAGGCCTCCACTCACACACACACACACACACACACACACACACGCACACGCACACACGGATCGTTCACCTCCTCCCGTTCGGGGCGGGAGATGTATGAGCGGGAGGAGAGGAAAAAGGAGTTGAGGTTTAAACTCTTATCACTAAAGCGAGTCCCCCTCTCCATTAACACGCCACCGCCACCGCCGGGGGCCCGGGGCGGGACCGGGCCTGGCTGGGCGCGCGCTCGCTCGCTCGCGAGGGGCATAAATCCGCGTGGCGCGGGGGAGAAGACGGATGGGCGAATTCCCCCGTATTTCCCGCGGAACTGGCAGTCGCTCACCATTACACCAGTATTTATTTGATTCTTAAAGAGTACAAAACCATGGCCCACAAATAAAGAAGATGGAGTGGCGGCGGGCGGCGGGGCCACGGGCTCGCGACTCGAAATGAAGTGTCCGGCGCTGACTTACTGTGTCCGACCGCCATTTGTACGGCGTGAAAAGTGGGGGCATTTTTCCGGCCTGTCAGCGCGCCGGCAGTTCATTGCCCTGAGTGATGGCGCCCCGGGAGCGCCGGTTCGGCGGCGAGCACCTCACTCATGACCGGAATCCATTACGGGGAGGGGGGGCGGGGGGGGACGGATCGGCGGCCCCCGGTAATTTAGGGAGGCCCTCGCGGTGACACACGGCCGGGCATCCCTGCTTTATGGCTCGCTCTCGCCGCCGCCGTCACCGCCGGCGACCGCGACCGCGACGACGAAGATGACACCGACGACGCGGAGGCAGCCTGGCTCCGGATGAAGTTGAGAGTCCATGTCACACACACACACCCCCCCCCCACGGTCGCACAGGCAGCGGCAGAGGCTTCTTCGGCCGTCGGGACCGCCGCCCTGCGACCCCCGGGGACGGGAATGGGGCCGTGGCGTGATTTACCGCCGGCCGCGGCAGCCGTGTGCTGGGGAAAGCCGGCCCGGCTCCGCCTGTCGTCCGCCACCCACGTCACCGGCACGCAGGCCGGCCCCTCCGGAGAGAGGAAGATGGAGGGGAGGCGAGGTTCTCCGCCGAATAATCGCTGACGCCGGGAGAAGCGAAAACGGGTGTTTCAAGCAGGTTAGGCCTCCGTCAGCAGCCGCAGCGGTTCTCAACCTGTGGGTCGCGACCCCTTTGGGGGCCGAACGACCCTTTCACGGGGGTCACGCCTAGGACCAGCGGAAAAGGCAGATATTGACATCACGATGCATCACAGCAGCAACATGTCATGGTTGGGGGTCACCGCCCCATGAGGAGCTGTGTGCAAGGGTTGCGGCCTGAGGGAGGTGGAGAACCGCTGGTCAGCAGAGAGGAACCAGGCCTGTTTCCCGTTCGAACCCGTGACCGGGGCGTCCGTCACAGGCAGACGCCTCGGAGGCACGGCCCGGCCTCAGACCGGCGGGCGCTGCTTTCCCGCCCGGCACGCCACCGTCCCCGGAGCGCCTGCCACGTCGGGGAGCGGGGCGGGGCGGGGGGGCGGGGCACCAGGAGGCCAAAGGGCACCTCCTCTCTTTCCTGCCAGTCCTCCTCTGGGGAGGGTGACTGTGGCAACCTGAGGGCTGAGCGGTTGCCCTCCAACTCATGAGTTAAAGTCCCAACCTCCCGGCCGGCCTGGCTCCGGGGTTGAGCGTCAACCTAGGAACCAGCAGGTCACGGTTCGATTCCGGTCAAGGGCATGCACCTTGCCTGCAGGCACAGTTCCAGTGTGGGGCTTGCAGGAAGCGGCTGATGTTTCTAACTCTCTACCCCTCTCCGTTCCTCTCTGTGAAAAAAAAAATCAATAATATATATATATTTTTAAAAAGTCCTAACCTCTAGTCGGTAGGGCTCTGTGGTTGAGCGTCGACCTAGGAACCAGGGGGTCAGGGTTCGATTCCTGGTCAGAGCACAGGCCCAGGGTGGTGGGCTGGATGCCCAGGAGGGGGCGTGCAGGCGGCAGCCGATGGATGATTCTCTCTGATCATGAATGTTTCTCTCTCTCCCCCCCCCCACCCTCTCCTTTCTTTTCTCTCTCTCTAAAAACCAACGAAAACCTATATTTTTAAAAAAAACGGCAGCCATATTTCACCCCATAACTCCACCCTCCCTGGTAAGTTCCACCCGGCCGCCGGCCCCCCTCTCTCTCCCCAGGGCCCCCCGTTAACCCGCTCGAACTGGAACCAGACCCCCCACTCCCCGCTCTGAAGGCATTTAATTGTCTCCATCCTTTTTGTTGGCGGCGAAAGTTTCATCCCGTTAAAAACAATCCAATTTTCCGGGCGCTGCGTCCCTAATGCGACCTAATTACGGGGGATGCCGTGGTGGTGGCGGACGGAGCGGGCGGGCGGCCTCCCGCCCCCGGCCTCGCCGCCCCACGGCCCCGGGCCCGCGAGGGTTTCGGGGAGTCTTACCTCATTACCCCCGTAATTGCGCGCGCGTCTGAGGGGCTGTGAAGACGTTTCGTTACAAGTAATTAAATTAAACGCCGCCGCCGGGGCCAGGGCGGCCGGGGACGTGGGAGCCTGGCGGCGAGGCAGCCAGACAGTGTGCGCCCGGCACCTCCTCCCTCTGCTGTCCCCCCCTGCCCCCCCCCGGCGAGGGGCCCCCGTGGACTCCACAAGGGGGGAGGGCTGGGTCCCAGCTCTGCTCTCGGCCGGCGTGGGACCCGGGGCGCGGACAGGAGGCCGGCGGGGACAGGAACACGCCGGGCTCTGAGCCTCAGCGTCCTCTCCTCCAAGGTGGGTCCAGCCGCAGTGACAGCCCATTCGGCCGGGCATTTGTCCAGGGGCCACCCTGAGGGGGGATGGGCCGCCCGGGTCACTGCAAAGGCGAGGGGTCCCACGTGTTGCGTGGTTTCCGTGCCGGAGTGCTCTCGCTGGTGTTCCTCACTCCGTGGCCTGGCGGGAGCTCCGGGCGTCCGACCGACCGACCGACCGACCAGCCGGCTCACTTTCCTGATGGGGAACCGGAGGCCGGCGCCTCGGTGTTGAGGGCACTGCCTGCCCCTGGCCTCGCGGGTCCTGCGGGGCGAGGCGGGCCCTCCTCTCCTGTCCCTCCAGGCGCACGTAGTTCCTTTGCGTCAAAAACCAGAGCCCGCCCTGACCAGTGTGGCTCAGTGAGTAGCGCGTCAGCCTGCAGACTGAAGGGCCCCAGGTTCGATTCTGGTCAAGGGCATGTATCTTGGTGGCAGGCACATCCCCAGTAGGGGGTGTCTAGGAGGCGGCTGATTGATGTCTCTCATCGATGTTTCTAACTCTCTTTCTCCCTTTCCCTTCCTCTCTGTAAAAAATCAATAAGATATATTAAAAAAAAAAACAGAGCCTGCCCTGACCGGTGTAGCTCAGTGGATAGAGTGTCAGCCTGTGGACTGAAGGGGCCCGGGTTCGATTCCGGTCAAAGGCATGTACCCTGGTTGCGGGCACATCCCCAGAAGGGGGCGTGCAGGAGGCGGCTGATCCATGTCTCTCTCATCGATGTTTCTAACTCTCTATCCCTTTCCATCTCTGTAAGAAATCAATAAAATATATTTAACAACAACAACAAAAAAGACCCTGTTTTGCCCGCACCAGCGGCCGGGCAGAGAGGCAGGCATTTCAGTTCTGACCTGAAGCCACCAACCCCCCCCCAACGCCGGGCAGGAGCGCACGGGCCGTCTCAGGGGCCGTCTCCCGCGCCCGGGCCTCGATGCCCGTGTCAGGCCGCCGCCACGAAGGCGCCTCTCGGAGCCGGTAAAACGCAGAGGATAAAATAAAACGCCGAGTCGCGGGGCGGAAGTACCCGTATCCATCAGGGAATGCAAAGGAGGAGCGCGAGCCCCCGCCCGCCCGCCCGGCTCGCATGCGAACGAGGCGAGGGGAGGGGCGCAGGCCGGGCTCGGGCCGCGGAGACAACGCGGGAGCCGCGCACACGATTGCGGGCGTTTGTCCAAGGGCGAGATTTACAAACGACGCGGTAAACGTTTACCCAGTTACCGGGGAGAGGCGGCCGCGGAGCATCCGTCTTGCGCGTGGAGCCCGCGCTTACGGGTTCCGGGAGGAGCGGGCGGGAGGCCTCTCAGCACCGACCTGCCAGCCCCGTTCTGTTTTTCATTTTTTATTTTATTTTATTTTAAATATATTTTATTGATTTTTCACAGAGAGGAAGGGAGAGGGATAGAGAGCCAGAAGTATCGATGAGAGAGAGACATCGATCAGCTGCCTCCTGCACGCCCCCTACTGGGGATGTGCCCTCCACCAAGGTGCATGCCTTGACCGGAATCGAACCCGGGACCCTTCAGTCCGCAGGCCGACGCTCTGTCCACTGAGCCACACTGTTTTCGGCTATTTTTATTTTATTTTATTTTTTTGGCTTAACTGGAGCTCCGGCGACAGCCT
>PVJN01029109.1:0-12500 GCA_004026805.1 Lasiurus borealis | reverse complement strand
CCTGGCCCAGCCGGCCGCGCGCTCCTTCCCCGGCGTCCTCCTCTCGGCTAAGTACCGGCGACATTAATGATGACAGCTGATTAAATCTGGAGAAGCAGCCCCCCGCCCTCGCGGCCGACCCTCTCCCCCCGGCAGAATGGAGTATCTTATTTTGCTAACTGCTTACACATAAAACTCCAGCCGAAAAAAATGGTCCCCCCGGCTCAGATTTTTCATCATTTGGTCATTAAATAGTGATGGATATAAACTATAAAGAACCTAAACTGAACCTTTTAACAATCCAGGAGCAATACTATCATTTCTTTAATGGAACCCGCTGACCGTGCCCCGCACAGACGCCATTTGTCATCTTCAGCGCGCGATAATCAATACGTCGGCCCGAAAATAAATAATATAACAGTCGCCATATATTATCTTCCAGGCCGGCCTTAGACTAACCGCAAAACGGGGCCAAAACCAGGGGGAACTTCTACACACACGTTAAAAAGTTGGGGCGGTCGCATCGGGCCTCGGGGTGGATGAGACACTGGCCAAGGGAGGCATCTGGCATTTTCTCTGGGAGTTCCGCTGGGCGGAGCCCTCGCAGCTTCCCCGGCCGGTTTGGGCAGCGGGGTGCTCACCAGCGCGGGACGTGGGGGGGGGGGCAGACAGGCAGGCTCCCACCCTCCCATCCTATGACACAGGCGTGGGCATCTGAGGACCCAGCCCGGTATCCAATCCCGTCTCAAACTGAAGAGGCCTGGAGGCCTGGCCGGTGTGGCTCCGTGGATGGAGCCTGGGCCTGCAGACTGATGGGTCCCGGGTTCGACTCCAGTCAAGGGCACATGGCCTGGTTGCGGGCTCGGTCCCCCGTGGGGGCGTGCAGGAGGCGGCCGATCCGTGATTCTCATCACAAGTGTTTGTCTCTCTCCCTTCCTCTCTGAAGTCAATAAAAATGTATTTAATGTAATTAATAAATACATTAAAAATGTATTTAATGTATTTAATAGTTTGGCTCAGTGGATAGAGCGTCGGCCTGCGGACTGAAAGGTCCCAGGTTCGATTCCGGTTGGGGGCATGGACCTAGCTTGCGGGCACATCTCCACTGTGGGGCGTGCAGGAGGCGGCTGATCGATGTCTCTCTCTCATCCATGTTTCTGACTTTCTATCCCTCTCCCTTCCTCTCTGTAAAAAATCAATAAAATATATTTTAAAAATGTATTTAATATCTATTTTACTGTTTTACAGAGAGGAAGAAAGAGGGACGGAGAGTTAGAAACATCGATCAGCTGCCTCCTGTACGCCCCCTACTGGGGATGTGCCCACCGCCAAGGTACGTGCCCTTGACCGGAATCGAACCTGGGACCTTTCAGTCCACAGGCCGACGCTCTATCCACTGAGCCACACCGGTTTTGGCTAAAAACTGTATTTAAAAAAGAAGAAAAAGAAGATGGGTCACCCACCTGGGCCAGCCTGGGAGGCAATGGCCTGGATCCAGGAGGGGCCACGCTGAGGGGCAGAGGCAGGGGATTGTGTTGTGTGGAGAGAACCCCGGCCGCCAGGTGGTGGGCTCTGGAGTAGCAGAGGTGGCCCTGCCAGTCACCTTCTGGGTTCGGGGGACCCCTCGTGGCCCTCCAGCTTGAGCTTGTTGGCCACCTAGTGCTGCTCCTCAGGAACAGCGGGGACCCATCATTCATTCATTCATTCGTTCGTTCATTCATTCATTCATTCACCCACTCGTTCCCTCGCACGGCGTGGAGAGCCCGCTGGAGCGCCCGGCACTGTTCTAGGCGCCGGAATTAAATTCCCAGCCTGCCGAGACCGGTGTGGCTCAGTGGATAGAGCGTCGGCCTGCGGACTGAGGGCCCCAGGTGCAATTCCGGTCAAGGGCATGGACCTTGGTGGCGGGCACATCCCCAGTGGGGGGCGTGCAGGAGGCAGCTGATCCGTGTTTCTCATCGATGTTTCTAACTCTCTATCCCTCTCTCTTCCTCTCTGTAAAAAAAAAATCAATAAAAAATATATATTTAAAAAAAAGAGCTGGATGCAGGCACCCCATAGCTGGGCAACCTCCATCAAACTGCATCACCCCTCGGAGCCTCCTGTGCACCCCCTCCTGGGGGTCAAGCCCGCCACCCGGGCCTGGGCCCTGACCGGGAATCGAACGCCGACCTCCTGGTTCCTAGGTGGACGCTCAGCCCCGGAGCCACGCAGGCCGGCCCCGCGGGGTCTTTGAGGTTCGCGCCCGTGCGTGTGCGTGTCCCACGGCAGGCAGGCGGTCCGGGGTGGGGGTGTGATCAGCACAGACTCTCTCCTCCCGGATCCGGGGTGCGGGGAGAACTCCACTCCCAGGGGAGCCGGGAGGCAGGACGGCACCGCCGCATGCATTATGGATCGGCTCTCGTGGTGGAGCCAAAAATACTCTCCCGGCCGCTCTCCGCCTGGTGCTCCCGACAACTGATTTAGGAGAAAGTGCCCCTCCCCGCCCCCTCCACCTCCGCCGGCCCCGTTGCAGGCTCCGAGGTGAGGCTGGAGTATCCCCGGCTTAAACGCCGCCGCCAGCATCTCACCGGGGCAGTCACAGCGGTCAAGGTTCCCAGCAAAGGGGCTGTGCAGCCACGGTGTAAAGGGGAGGGAGCGGGAGGAGGGTGGGGAGGTCCGGCAGCCGCGGGCACTCACAGGGGAGAAAGGTGCAGGCTCACCGCAGGGAAAGACCGGCAGGTCCCGGCCTCTCCTGTCCGCACCCCAGGGAAACGCCTTATTCCAGGGGCTCCTCGCCCACCGGGGCGTCTTTCTGGAGGGACCCGGGACCCTGAGGCCAGGGAAGGCTGTGAATGCCGACCTCAGCCCCGTCCTGAGGAAAGGCTCCCTCCAGCGGCCTGGGTGCAAGGCGGGAGGGTTCGAGCAAAACCTCGGGGACCCCTGTCCCTGCCCAGACCCTGTCCCTGCCTGGGCCCTGTCCCTGACCTGACCCTGTCCCTGCCTGGACCTTGCCCCTGCCCAGGCCCTGTCCCTGCCCGGACTCTGAGCCCCGTTCTCATGCAGCTGACCCTGTGGTCTGTGGCCCCCAAATTTGGGAGCACGGGAGCCCCCTGAGGGGCTTGTTCAAATGCAGATCCCTAGGCCCGGTGTGTCCGGCCCAAACTCTGAACCGGGACATCAATCTTCTTCCTGACCAGACCTCCTGGGTCCACCCAGTGCAAGGGTCCAGGGATCATGCTGTCCAGGCCTGCCCTGCCCCAGGCCCTGCCCCTGTCTCTGTGGAGAGCGGCCGCACCATTCGCACAAGTTCAAGTCGGAGGCGAAGGAGAGGGCACGACCCTCTGGTGGCAAAGCACCGTGCCAGTCCCAGCACCGGGACAGCCCAAGGCTGTGGGTGAGCTGGACCTGATGGTCCGAACCTGCGGCCCCCGTGGCTGAGAGATGGGGCTGCGGAGGGGCAGCAGGGGAACAGAGCTTGATTGGGTGCGAGTGACGGAGCCGATTCCAAGCCCCGAGCACGTTGTGACCTGGGTGCAAGGCGGGAGGGTTTGAACGAAACCTCAGGGACCCCTGTCCCTGCCCAGAGACCCTGTCCCTGCCCGCATCCTGACCCTGCCTGCACCCTGTCCCTCCTGCACCCTGTCCCTGCCCGGGCCCTGTCCCTGCCCGGACCCTGTCCCTGTCCCAGCCTAGGCAGCGATGCCCTTCGGTTCCTGCTGACTCTGAGGACCTGGCTGGCCCGGCCCGGCCCCAGCCCCCTCCCGGAGCCCCGCGGTCCCGGGCACGGACGAGCCGCTCGCGATCCATCTTGCTCGGCCTCCATGAATTTTAAACAGCAGCGGCTCAGCTCTCGCGCCCGCCGCCCGCCCGCCCGCCGGGGCGCGCCGGCAGACTGCGCCTTCCCCGGGATCATATTTCTTCCCGTTTCCATACAATTATTTTAAATGGACAAGATAATGTGGGAGTTCTTATTTAAAATGTATGCAGGTGGAGGGCGAGCCTCCTGCTCCCCTGCACGCATTTAACACCGGGCGGAGCGACGGAGGGAGGGCTTTCAACAACAGAATTGAGGGAAGTGTCTCCGCTCCTGACGGACGGGCGGCCGCGGCCCCCGGCAGCTGGCTCTCTCCGCGATGAATAAGTAATTGCGCCCAAAATAGACAGCGGGGCCGTCATTCATCTCCTTTTGGACGCGGCACATTTTATTGATTCTTAAGTACGGGGATTGCGCCGTGCCACCGGAGGGTGACTTAATTAAAACGGGAGCTCGAGGGTGGGGGCAGGGGCGGAGGCTCCCAGCCAGGCCTGCGGCCCGCGGCCCCGGCACGAATCTTCCTGAGACTCTGAGCTCCAGGCAGAGACCACGGGGAGCTGGCCAGACGGGGCCCACAATCCCGGGCCTGTGCCCTGACCCGGAACCGAACTGTGACCTCCTGGTTCCGAGGGCCATGGTCCACCCCGGAGCCACGCCGCCGCCGGCAGAGACCTGGGTGGGAGGCGGGAGCGGGGTGGGTCTGGACCCCACCCTTGCCCAGAGGACCCTCAGGGGGTGGGGGGGCACCAGGCTCCCGCTGGCTATGGGGGCAACCAGCCTAAGGCAGCGGTTCTCAACCTGTGGGTCGCGACCCCTTTGGGGTCACCTAAGACCCTCGGAAAATGCAGATACTGACATCACGATGCATCACAACATCTCATGGTTGGGGGTCACCACCCCATGAGGAGCTGTGTGCCAGGGTCTCGGCCTGAGGAAGGTGGAGAACCACTGGCCTAAGGGATGTCAATTCCTCTGGGGCAGCAATGCCCCGGGTCAGCGGGGATGCCGGTCGGCCGGGTGTCTGCGGGGTCACCCACTCACAGCAATGTCTAGCCCGCTCCCATCCCCCACCCCCCAGGCCTTCACACAAAAAAAAATGTCAGATTTCCAAAAACAAGTTGTAAAAAAGGGCAGAAGTCGGTAACACGGCCTGGCAGTTCCGTGTGAACGTAAACACACAGCCACCCCCTGTGGCCCAGCAGCTCCACTCCTACGTGTTTTATTCCCCCGAAACCGAGCCTCTAATCCGGGGCCTGTGCCCAGACTGGGAATCGAACCCTGACCTCCTGGTCGATGCTCAACCCCTGAACCACACCAGCTGGGCTCACGTTAAGTTATTTTTAAAAAGACTGTTAGGCCAAAATCGGTGTGGCTCAGTGGACAGAACCTCGGCCTGCAGCCTGAAAGGTCCCAGGTTCTATTCCCGTCAAGATCATGTACCTTGGTGACGGGCACATCTCCAGTAGAGGGCGTGCAGGAGGCAGCTGATCGTTGTCTCTCTCTCATCAGTGTTTCTAACTCTATTTTATTGAAAAAAATCAATAAAATATATTTTAAAAACAAAACTGACACTGTACGTTCCGAGCAGTGATGCCTGCAGCCCCCTCCTCAGAGCCTCCCAGCAGCCTGTGGAGGGACGAGCCTCCCTCCGTTTGGCGTGTTTAATAACGAGGAGGCGTTCCATCGGCACTAATAACTGGCATTAATTGATTGGTCGAGATGACCCGCTCGTTATGTGGGTGATTTGCTAAAACAGCATGACATGCTTTGCCTGGTTTCCAGACCCGTGAAATGTCTCTGCGATGCCATAGAAACACGTTTTCAGCGCGAAGACTGTGAACGCCTTATCGTGTTTATAACCAGGGGCTTTTCTGGTTACTTTTCTTTCTTTCTTTCTTTTTTAAATATACTTATTGACTTTTCACAGAGAGGAAGGGAGAGGGATAGAAAAAAACATTGATCAGCTGCCTCCTGCACGCCCCCTACTGGGGATGTGCCCGCCACCAAGGTCCATGCCCTTGACGGGAATCGAACCCCGGACCCCTCAGTCTGCAGACCCACGCTCTATCCACTGAGCCAAATCAGTTTTGGCTATATCTATAGATAGATATAGGTATAGATATAGATATAGATATAGGTATAGGTATAGATATAGGTATAGGTATAGGTATATATATATAGATGATATAGATATAGACATATAGATGATATAGATATAGGTATAGATATAGATATAGATATAGATATAGATATAGATATATAGATAGAGATATAGACATAGACAAAGACATATAGGTGATATAGATAGATATAGACATAGACATAGACATAGATATAGATATAGATATAGATATAGATATAGATATAGATATATAGTTGATTTTTTACAGAAAGGAAGAAAGAGAGAGGGATAGTCAGAAACATCAATGAGAGAGAGACATCGATCAGCTGCCTCCTGCACGCCCCCCACTGGGGATGTGCCCACCACCAAGGTCCATGCCCTTGACCGGAATCAAACCCGGGACCGTTCAGTCTGCAGGCCGACGCTCTATCCACTGAGCCACACGGGTTTCGGCCGCTTCCTTTTGAATGCTCACCGCCGTCCGTGGCTGCGGGTGGAACTGGGCCTCTTTTGGAAAGGAATCCAGTCCCTGTTGGTTCGCCAAAGCCATCGGTGTAGTCCGGACTCGACACCCCCGCGGTTTAAGAACCCGCCTCTCTCTCACGGAGCCACAGCCTCCCTCTGCCGTGTCTCTGCTTCCAAAACGGGCTTCCGGACGCACGGCAATCTTCACACTGGGCGCGGGACCTCGCCGGGAACCTAACGCCTTTTCCAGAATTTTCCATGGGCTTCCTCGCCGTTCCTGTCCTCCCTCTCCCAGCGGGTGGTGCCTCTGACCGTCCCCACCCACACGCCTCCCCCTTTGTTCCCACAGAGAAACTTCCCCAGCTGCTCCCTGCTCCCCGGGGTGACGGGACGGGTATCTTTCCGTCCCTGCCTGCCTGCCTGCGACATAGGTGCCCCCGGAACCCCAGCCTGGGAACCAGGATGGGCCACCGGCTCCATCCCCAGTTGGGGGCGCAGGAGGCAGCCGCCCCTGATGCTCTCTCCTCAGTGATGGCTCTCCCCGGCTCGTATCTCAAAAATCTCGTATGTTAGGGCACTCGTATCTCGAGGTACCACTGTAGTCGGTGCTCAATAGGCATTTGACAGACCGGATGTGACTCTCAGCGCTCAGTCCCTCCACGTTCCAGAAAACCCAAAGGCACACCAGGGAGCGTCCAAGAGCACAGCGCCCCGATCCCAGGACCCTGCAGACCTGGGGGGCCCCGTGGTGTGTCTGACCCCCCATGAGCGCCCTCCTCGGGCCGGAGGCAGCGACAGGGCCGCAGAGAGAACGTGGGGCAGACGCCGGTCCCGGAGGCAGGGCCCCCGAGAGAACGGCCCCTAAGGCAGTGAGGCCCTCGGCCCAGGATGCCCCTGGCTCAGCTCTGCCTCCTCCACAGGCCTGTCCAGGAGGCAGGGTGAGGGGGGCACCCACAACCACAGCTCCTTGGGCCGGACTGTCCAGTGCCACCTTCGCTGACGGGCAGGACACAGGACAGCTGAGCTCTGGAGACAGAGGCCGGGGCCCCGCCTGCAGGGACGCCCGGCCCAGGTCAGAGCGAGGCCGGTGCAGGCCGGGTGTCCGTGTCCTGGCCCATCAGAACAGAACCGGGGGGCCCTTCTGTCACCGGCACTCGGTCACTGGGCTCCTGTGAGCAGAGGCGAGCAACGCCCCCACCCTGAAGCCACAGCCCGCTCCGGGATGGCCCCAGAGACCCATGCCGTGACCCTCAGCCGGCGTGCGGAGCCCGGCCGGCGTGGCTCTGGGCCGGAGCGTCGACCTAGGAGCCAGGAGGTCACGGTTTGATCCCCGGGGTCAGGGCACAGGCCCCGGGTGGTGGGCTCCGCCGTCCCCAGTGGGGGGCAGGAGGGCAGGCAGGAGGCAGCCGGTCCCTGACTCTCTCTCTCATCACGGATGCTTCTACTTCTCTCTCTCCTTCTCCCTGCCTCTCTGGGATCAACGAACATGTATGTGCTTTAAAGGAAAACAAAAGAAGGCGCGTGGACAGCCGCCCGGGCGGACGGTCCCGAGAGGCAGAGGCTGTCACGGGTCCGTCAGCAGCGAATGGGTCCGTAAACGCCGCTGGATTCGCCGCCGGAATCGCAGCCGCCGGGCACTAAAGGGCAATGGGAGGGAAAACGGCAGCGGCGGGAGCAAAGCGGGTGAATCTCATCACCACGAGGCTCGCACAGAGGAGCCGCTCGGACACAGGCCGCCCGGCCTGGCTGCACCGGCACCGCCTGCACCGGAGCCCCGGCCAGGTGGCTCAGTGGTGTGAGCATCGGTCCGGGCACGGACGGAAGCCACTAACGGATGCATCCGTGCGTGGAGTGATGCCTCAAAATACCCCCCCTCTCTCTCCCCTCCTTCCTCTCTCTAAAATATGTCAATAAAAATATATTTTTAAAATATATTGTATTGATTTTTCACAGAGAGGAAGGGAGAGGGATAGAGAGAGACATCCATCAGCTGCCTCCTACACGCCCCCCACTGGGGATGTGCCTGCCACCCAGGTACGTGCCCTTGACCGGAATGGAACCTGGGAGCCTTCAGTCCACAGGCCCACGCTCTGTCCACTGAGCCACACCGGTTTCGGCAATAAAAAATTTTTTAAAGGAAAATATAGCCGGGCTGGCCTGGCTCAGTCGCTGAGCATCGGCCTATGAGCTGCTGGTTGGGAGGTTAACAGGGACCCACAGGACCTGGGGCTTTTCACAGGGGAAGGTGCCGGGATCAGCAGCACCCACATGGGGAGACGCCTCCCGGAACCCCAGGCCTTGGTATCACTTCCGTCCCTTCCCTCCCCACTCCCTCAGCAAGGACAGCCTCTCTCCTGGCCCAAGATTAGTTTGACTATTTCCATTTAAATATAAATATAAATGTGCATATATATATATATATATAGAGAGAGAGAGAGAGAGAGAGAGAGAGAGAGAGCTCAAAGGAAGGGCGAGGGAGAGAGAGAAACATCAATGATGAGAATCACGGATCCGCTGCCTCCTGCACGTCCCCCGCTGGGGATCCAGCCCACACAACCCCCAGGCCTGTGCCCTGACCCGGCATCAAACCCTCACCTCCTGCCGAAACCGGTTTGGCTCGGTGGATAGAGCGTCAGCCTGGGGACTGAAGGGTCCCAGGTTCGATTCCAGTCAAGGGCATGTTATCTGGTTGCAGGCACGTCCCCAGTAGGGGGTGTGCAGGAGGCGGTTTATCGATGTCTCTCATCGATGTTTCTGGCTTTCTATCTCTCTCTCCCTTTGTCTCTGTGAAAAATCAATAAAAATATATTTATTAAAAAAAGAAAGAAGAAAGAAACCCTGACCTCCTGGCTCATAGGTCGGCGCTCACCACTGAACAACACCGGCCGGACTCCTTTAACTTTAGAAAGGACGCCGCTTTGGGGTCTGATGGGGCTGGCTGCCCGAGGCCCAGGCGCCGCACCAGGACCGGTGACTTCCTGTCCCTCCTTCCCTGGGGCCTGAGCGCAGAGGCCTGGCGCTGGGGCTGACCGTTACTGAGTCCAGGGGAGACAGGGACCGCCCACCGCTCCGCTCTGCCTTCCACCAGGTGGGAAGGTGAGACTCCGCGGCCTCTTACCTGCCCGGCCCGGCCCGCAGGTGCGGTTCCGAGGACGCCCCTTAGAGGGCGCTGCCGGCCTGGCTTTGGGTGGCGGCGCGGGCGCCGGAGGCCGAGGTAACACCACCCCTCGCCGGAGGGAGGGCGGAGGGCGCGGGGAGGGCGGAGAGCGGGGAGCCACCGAGCCCGGGACGCACACCCGCAAACGGCCTCCCTCCCGCGGGAGAGCAGGAGGGCGGTCCCGCGCCCCTGGCTGTTGGAGGCCAGCACCCCTGGACTGGGGGGTGGGACACACACTCCTCTCCCTGGTCAGAGGCGCGCGCCTACCAGGCCGGGGACCCTGGGAAGACGGAGGGAGGCCCAGACTGTCCCGGACCCGCGCCCACGCCTGCGCCCTCCCGGTCCCCAGGTTGCGTTTCCATCAGCCAGGCGCCCCCTCTCCAGGGATGAGCTGTGCGCTCGCTCGTCTCTCTCTAAAGGCGGCGTCCGTGCGTCACAACTTGGGGCGATGTTGCTCCGAGCGCGCAACACGCGCGCGCTCTGGCGGGGGGTCGGGGAGGGGCGCTCTCTAACCCATTCTCCCCCGGCGGCCAGCGTGGCTGGCGGGTGCGGTCCGGGGGGCCCCCACCTGCGTGGACCTGCGCTGGCCGGAGCTGCCGCTGCGGTTGGGAGACCTGCGCTCCCGGGAGCCCAGCAGCGTGGCCAGTCCAGGGTGACCTTGGCCGGGTCTCCGCCTCCCTCCCGGGAGCCCGCGGCCATCCGGAAACCCCGAGGGGGAGACCGCCCCGCTGGGCCTGGGGCTGTGATTGGCTCTCCCACGCGGGTCACCATCCGCGTCCGGAGGTGCTCCTCGGCCCAGCAAAGCACCGCGCAAACCGAGAGAAGAAACCACAGGGAGACCGGTTGTTAGGAAGCACCGGCTGCCGCAGGCTCCCGGCTCCCAAAGCAAACGTGGGGTTCACAGCAAACGTGGGGTTCAAAGCAAACGTGGGGTTCACAGCAAACATGGGGCCCCCTCCGGAACGCGGCGGTTTGCGGAGAGAAGGCGCTCCTCGGGGTTTGATGCGGGCGGGGGACGGGGTCCGAAACCCGGATGGGAAATAGAGGCCTCCGATCCGCGAAGCTCGGGCGGAGCGCCGACCTCTGACCTAGGAGCTCTGGGTCCCGTCCCCCCGACATCAGGACACAGGCCAGGATGTGGGCTCCATCCCCAGTAGGGGTACGGGTGGAGGGGGCGCGCAGGAGGCAGCGGACCCGTGATTCCCATCATGGATGTTTCTCTCCCTCTCCCTCCCTTCCTCTTCGACATCCACAAAAACACATTTGAAAAGGGAAGGCCCAGGGCAAGTGAGGGGCCACGGAAAGACCCCGGTGTCTGGGAGCGTCCAGCGGGGGTGGAGGAGGGACGGCCAGCGTGGGTGCCACCTTTCTCTGACGGGGAGAACTGTGCGTTCCTAAGGAGCTCCCCCTGCCCCCCTAGAACTAAGAGGGTGGCGGGGGTGCTTTGAAAGCAGCCGCGGAGGCGAGTGCGCATCTGCCCGGCCGTCCCGCAGGCCCACGGCGTTCTCGGGACCTTCTGCAGGGGCCCCTGGCGCGCCACAGCCCCGGGCAGGTGAGCCAGGACCCTCAGCCTGGTGGCCGCGCCCCAGTTAGAGCGCTCGGCAGCTCCAGCCGCCAGCCGGGGAGACTTCCGGGAGGAAGTGCTCATTTCGGGGTGGCCTGGCCTTCGCTGGTCGCCAGGCCTCCGGCCCTCGCGGAGGAGCGCCCCTGGCGCAACCGCTGGCCCGCGGAGTGCTCCCGGCGGCGGCGGTTCTCGCGCACGGGCGCTGCGCAGAGACGCACCCACTCCGGCTCCCTCCCCGGAGAGGCTCCTCTTGGGTTCGCCCGGGCCAGAGGCCAAGGCCAGGGAGCTGGCTGCGCCCGCCGACCGAGCGCTAAGACGTACACCCCTCCCCTTCCCATGGGGGGTGGGAGAGGGAGGCTGGGAACCCCAATCCTCCTGGAGGCCGCGCCCCCGGCCGGCATTGCGCGGAGGGGGGAAATGTGAGGCCGCCGGGCCGCCCAAGGCCTGGAAGCGCTGAGGTCGATGGGGCCCGAGGTCGCTCCTGCCCGCCGGGCCGGTGCGGAATGGCTCTCCCGCTTCTCGGGGGGGCGGGCGGCGGCCCGTGCCAGGCCCCGGGGGGCGGGGGAGCGGCAGCTGCGAACAAGGATAACCCCGAGGTGACCCGGGCGGGAGGGCCGGGCCCGCCCCTTCCCCCTCCCGCCAGCCGGGCGGCTGGGGAGCTGGCCCCCGAGCGGCGGGGGGTAGTAGGGGCGGGGGGGGGGGAGAGGCAGAGGAGGACGGGGAGACGGGGCTCCGGCTCCGGGCGCCGCGGCTGTCAGTGCGCTCCGGGCCCCGGGCGCCGCCGGCTCCGCGTCCCTCGCTCTATCTCCGCGCCCGCCCGCCGCCGGGGCGCTCCGCGGGCCTCTGCTCGGAGCCAATATCCTTTTGTGCTAATGGGCTCGTCCTCATTTGCTGCCTAATTGGACTCTATAAAGCCAATAACAGGCGGCCCCGCAGCCCGCAGCCCAAGCGCCCAAATCCCGGCGAGGCGAGCGAGGAGGGGGCGGCGGCGGCGGGCCGGCTGGGCTGCGCCTTCGCCTCTAATCCCATTTGCCATTGTGCGCGCCCAATCGCCGTCTACTCCCCGCATTTAACTTGGATGACATTTTGATTTCATCATTAGCATCCGGGCCGGACTGACGCAGCCCCGAACCGGGAACGGCTCCCGCCGCTGCCGCCGCCGCCTCCTCCTCCTCCTCCTTTCCTCCTCCTCCTCCTCCTCCTCCTCCTCCTCCTCCACCCGGGGAGCCGGATCTGCCGCCCCGCCAGCCGCCTGGCTCCCTCGGTGCCGCCGCGCTTGCCGGGCCGCTCCCCGCCCCTCCGCACCCCTCCCCATGTGAGCCCGCCCGGGCCGGGTCCTCACCCCGCCCTCTCTCGCCGCTGGCTCGGCACCCCCACCCCACCCCACCCCACCCCACGGGCGGCCCCCTCTCGACTT